>JAHDVE020004622.1:0-43094 GCA_022606495.2 Halesus radiatus | reverse complement strand
CAACATTTTTCACTCGATCATACATGGTTTTACCACACATTCGTCTCAGAGATCTGAACTAACTCATTAATAATAAAAAAAAAATTAATTAAAATAATTGATTTAATATTTAATGTCTACTTACACGTACGATAAATTATTTAATATTGATGATTATTCAATAGGATTAATTCAACGACCAATCAATTACTTTTCATTTGTATTAACAAGTAATAAGTATCTTCTGATTAAAATCAATAAGAGGTAAAATTAAATTATTTTTAATCATTAAAGATAATATTCCCAAATCGTAGCACGAAACCGAAAAGAAACAAAGTGGATGGATTGGGGTAGCCATAGGTCAGTTGGCATAGAGCGCAGGTCCCGGATAGACCATGGTGTCATGTCCACACTCGAACGATGTCAAAATCAAAAAATTCAGAAAAGGCAACTTTTATTTCTATTTTTATGCAAAATTTTGTTTATCGATTTGAAATGAACACGTTATTATGGTTGATACTGTATATTTACCATAAATCAATAATAATCGGATTATTTTTATAGCGCCGTTTTTGTGAAAAATCACTTCAAGGGCGTTGTAGAAATATTACTTCCTATTCATATATTATTCTTATATTACGTCTATTCTACATTTTTTTTAACATTTATTTTCTCTTTTTGGACAGGCTATCATTACACATTAAAATAACACATTATTTATAGACCATATAAAGAGATGCAGTTAAATTATAAAAATTAAATGTAATGTTAAATTGAAAAAAAAGAAGCTGTAATTATTCCTTACGATATATTGCAAGACGCTAATACAAATGATAGAGTGATTGTTTCCATTATATTCAAGAATGTATTTAAGCTAAGACAATGAATTATTATCCATATATTTGTAGGATAAATAACACAGAATACTCTTAAAAGGGGGGAGCGGCGGGGGAGGATGGTGGCCGGGGGGATTGATGCATAGGGCCCTCAAAATCTTCTTTGTCTTGGTGACGCGCCTGGGCGGCGTGACGGGACGGTTGGTGTTGGTCTGCACGTACGCCAGGTGGCGGTTGTCGACCGGCTTCAGGATCTGAAAGGAGCATTTCAGCGTGTCGTCCACTGACATCATTGCTGCTCAATGTGGCCAACAAGATGATGGCCAATATAATATTGCCATATTAGACTACGAAATAAGGCTACTGAATAATAATAATAATTTTCAGGTAGGTACCCTACTTAGCGCAGTACCTACCCATAACTGCATATAAATGGTGATTCATAGAACAGGACTGGCTAACAGTGGTTAAATACAGATGTTTTATTTACGAAGCTAACGAGATAAATAAAAAACAAATTAAGAAGGAAGAGGAAGATAGGATCGGGACAGGTGCATTTTATACTCGTGCATCAATTTCGGGTCATACGTATTACTTCGGTTCGATATTTAGAAAAGGTATTGTCAAGAATGTCGATATTGTGAAATCGCGCGTTATATTTAAGAAATGCTACATTCTATCCTCTAGCGGCAACTAATCAACGACGGTAACAACAGCACTTCAGCATTACCGCAAAAAGTAGACCAAACGCCCCGTAACACTTCTCTAAACAACGATCACTCTTACCTGCGATGTTAGGTAATCAACCAACCAACTATCGTAGACACTCGTCTATAGCCTGATACACAGCAGACACTGAACATAAATATGATAAGATGTGGTCAAGGCCCGACTAGTATTCCTGCAGCTACCGTGAACGGTGTGATCCTGAATGTGACTGAAGGAACTAAATACCTAGGACACATAATTACCAGTAATCTGATGGATGATGATGATATTGATGGGCAAAGACGAGCTCTCAGCGTAAAATCGAACATGCTCAGTAGAAGATTTGGCCTAAGTAGTACCGCTGTGAAAAGGACACTCTTCCTTGCCCTCGGCGCAACGTTGTACACGTGAAAACTCTGGGCAATCTATAAAAAGAGTAGTATGGAAAGACTTCGTGTACAGTAGAATAATATAATAATGTTTGGCCTCCCCAGATACTGCAGCGCTTCCAGTATGTTCACGGACGAGTTTCCAGTTTTGCAGGCATTATAAGATCCAGGGTGGCTGGAATGAGGGAAAGAATAAACAGCTCCGGGAATATTCTCATCATGAAGGCCCGTCTCAGTCCAGCCACCAGCATCGACCCATACTGGAGAAAGATAATGGCCCCTCACAATTTAAATGCAGCATCACCTTACAGGCTTTATTTTCATGTACTTATTTTTTTTATTTGTCATGTATTATTCATCTACTATCTTATTATTATTTTATTTTTTAAACTTTTGTACATATTTTGTATATTTTTTATAACTATTGTGTGTATATTTTGTATGGAATGTATGGGACTGCACTAACCTACCCACATACCGGAATAAACATTTATTACTATAAAACACCTAGAAACTTTATTTATACCGACTTGAAGGAAACCTAACCTAACTCTTTTTTATGTTACATCTCACAAAAGGGCTTCTATTTGTACGGTACAGGGGAGCTACGTCGCCACCTTGGGTAGCGTTGTGAGGCAGGTCAATGTAGGGACTGTTGGAATTGATTTATTATTTCGAGTCTTCGGAAGCAGAGCTAGCAGTTTGCAATGGAGTATTGATACCAACCCTGATGCTTGACAATAAGATCTCTGAGGCGAATGCGTGGTAAAATATTGTATGACCGTGTGAGAATGTTGAGATTCTTGAAGAATGCAAGGCTGATGTAATAGTAACGAGTAAGATTAAAAAAGGGACGGTTTTGGCATGTAAAGCGAATGAACGAAGAAAGGAGTGTAGGGAGAATATACTACGCGAATATGAATGGAAGAAGAAGCTGGGGATGCCCGAGGAAGACATGGCACGATCAAGTGAATCAAATACTTGAGTCGGGCCATGTCAGAAATTGGAATAACAGAATAGAATGTATGAGGTGATGTATGAATGTGAATGAAGTAAGAAGTGTATGTCAAGATCGATTTGTTTGGCGGTCCGTCCTCTCGAAACAACGTGAAGGTTAGTTAGTCTTCGGAATATATGAAGGAAGAAAAACAAATTCAGGTAGCTCGTTCCACATGCGAGCCGCCTCACACAAAAATGAGTCCGAAAATCGAGCCGTTGTCATGAATCCAATATCAACTGCGAACGGGTATTACGCTCGCTATATGTCTTACATCAGGGTTGATATCAGAACTGCATTGTGCACTTCTACGTTTTTTTTTATTAGCGTCAATCGCGTTCAGTCCTGCATTAATGGAGTGGTATAACAAATAATTAAAATAGTTAAATATATGTTTTAAAAAAAACCTACAAATTACTAATCAAAATTATTAATTGAATAATTTAAAGTACCGGTTTTTAATGACATAAAATAAAAATTCAATACTTCAAAAACTAAAAGAAATATAAAAATACAAATTCATCACAGAAAATCGCAGAAGATAAATTCGTATTCTCATTATGTAAAATTAATACTTCATTTGCATAACACCATTACACATCAAGGAATTAAAAAAAATTAATAAACTATCTGTAGACAATAGAAAAATTAAATATGAAAATAAATACTCAAACTCAATTAAAAACATTTTAAAAGCGAAAAACAATACTCACACACATTCGCACACATATACTCCTGCTGGTAACGTTTTTTTTTTAATTTGAATACTGCACAAGACTTCCAACTGCTCCCAACCGTCTGGAGACAGTGAGACTATGGCATCCACATTGGGGAATGTTGTGAGGCTGAAGGTATAGGGGAGGGGAAGGATAAAGGGAAGTGGAAGGTGGGGAAATACCTGGCTATTCATATCTGGTCACCAAACACGGCTAAAAGCCATTTCAAGCAACGTTTCAATACTGAATGGTGGTCTTTCACCAGGGCGATACTGAGAGTATCTTCCACTCTGGAACGTGAGCAAATATGCAATATGTTATTTTTACATGAATTAATTATGAAACAACACAAATTAATTAAACAAAATTTACTTGCGTACGCCGAGATTTGAACCCACGACTTTCCCCTCCCCAGTACCTTCAGCCTCACAACATTCCCCAATTGGGGATGACATAGTATCACTGGCTCCAGACGGTTGGTAGCAGTTGGGACCCTTATACGTTATTCAAATAAAAAAATAAAAAAATTATTGAATCTTTTAAAAAAAAAATCTAGCAATATTATCGTTTAAATGTGGATTACATGATCATACGACGTACGTCTTGAATACCTCAACATTAATTTACTTAAAATTTGATTTAATATGGTTGGGCAAAACAATTCACGGTAATCACTATACTATATTATGTCATAGCAGCATTGAAATAAATGTACCTAATTCCTACTGTTTAAGACGCCATAGCACATTCCACCTGAATACTTTCTGAAATAATATTACCTAGTTCAGTCCCTGTCTCAAATGTGTTGACTATATAATAAGATAGAGCGTGCTAATGTAAACATTTTCATTGACAATCTATTCAGTTTCATAAATAGTGTCCTGCTTTACTTGAAAATATGTAACAATGATTGGATATCTTGTTTCTATTGGATTATGTATCATTTAGCGGGTTTTTGTAATTTTACGTTTTGTGCGTCCTTGTTCTCGTAAGTGTGAACATCTGTAAAAATCCAGTATACATAGATAATTGTGCAAAACTAATTTTCTATTATCTGAAATTGAAAACAAAAAGAAACAAAAGGACCGACAGCCCTAATAGTGTCAAGTAATTAATTGAGATCAGTGCCTACACCTACCTGTGGTGAATGAGTGGTCGCCGATGCCCATCGAGACTCAGCGCTCGTCGAAACCGAAATCAACGAAAGAGAGAGTGTTCGGAGTTTGGAGTTTGATGGGCGAGGATTGAAGATTGAGGATACGGAAAAACCCGCGCAAGTAGGCCACGTAAATTAAAGCCTGAATGAGGACAATGCGGTAGTAATGAAAGCGTGAGGTACACTAAAACATTTAATTAAAAGGGCGCCAGGAAGTCAAATAAAGTTCTATCAGTTTAATAAAAAGATCGATTAAATTCATGAATAGTAAGGCTGTTTGATTCGACAATATTGCTGTTGAATACTTTAAAGGGGATGGCCGTATAATTTTAACATGATTATGCAAACTTCTAAACCAGCATTTAGAGGAGGGTTACACGTCATTAGATTGGAGAAGGGCTGTGATCATGCCTCTCAACAAAGAAAAGGGGTCACTTATGGAATGTGGAAATCACAGAGCTATTAGCCTGCTAAGTTCAGTTGGATCGAGTTGTTTGGTGGTCCGTCCTCTCAGCCTACCCATGCGGTGAAACGGCGTGATTGTCAGATAGTTAGTTATTTTTTTTTAATTTAAGAGTGGGACGTCGGTGAGTGATGACTTATTATTTCTAAAAAAAAAAAAAATTACAACTAACTAACGATCACGCCGTTTCCTCGTAGGGGTGAGCAGAGAGGACAGACCGCCAAACAACTCGATCTCGCCATATACTTCTTACTTCGTTCACATTCATATATCGTCTCATACATTCTAGTCTGTTATTCTAATTTCTGACATGGCCCGACTCAAGTATTTGATCGTGCCATGTCTTCCTAGGACTCCCACGACTTTTTCTTCTATTCACATTTGCGTCACATATTCTCCTTACACTCCTTTCTTCGTTCATTCGCTCCACATGCCCAAACCGTCCCATTATTAATCTTACTCATTACGATTACATCAGCCTTGTATTTTTTACGAATCTCGACATTTTCCAGGCGGTCATACATTATTTTACCACACATTCGCCTCAGAGATCTTATTTCTATAGCATTCAGTCTTTAACTAAAAATAAAGTTCTTCGATAAACGTAAATTAACTTTGTGGAATTACTTTTACTTAAATAAATATTAAATGTTTATTAATTTTTATTTATTTTTAATTTAATAAATACGACTTCACAGAAAAAAAAATTGTTTAAATTCTTTTTGCTATTTTCTCTTTTTCTTTTTGTTTATGTTCTTCTGTTCGTTTTCATGCTTCCTTTTGGCAGTTATTATATTATCTTCAGTGATTAAAAATATATAACAGTGAGGTTTATAACCTTTAACATGTTATTCCAAAATATTAAGATAGATGTTTCGCTTCTTAGAACTATAGATAAAGCAATAAACCTACATTTTTTTATTTTATTTATTTTCATTAAATTTAAATATGACAACAAAAACATTAGACACTCATCTCCCTAACATTGAAAGAATAGTTTGGTTTCTTCCTAAACCTGCGTGCATTCTCGGACTATAACTCTCTGTACCGGCATACCTGAGCAGTACATTGCATAACACACTCGTCATGGAGGGGACAACCTCACCACTGTGAAAAGTGTGCTGTTGGTCATGCACGCGTTCCGCACTTAATGCGGTTGCCGTTCTTCGAAACAAGACCAGCGATCGGCGTTTTGTTTTCCTTTTTAGCAAAGTCAGTCAACGGCAGCATTTACATTATTTCAGAATGGCCAGGTTCTTGCAAGAGTCTTCAGGCCTGTTTCAAAACTATGTGATTAGGAATTTTGCCAGCGATGGCGAATTTTTTTGTTCACTTAACGACTCTAATAATAACTAACGAAATAAAAGATTACATTCATCCTCTTTCTTATATCCTCCATGGGGTAAAATAACCCCTTATCCCTCCCTGGCACAAGTTGTGCCTTTATTGTTTATCCTTTGTAAGAGTTTAGTTTCCTGCTCTGTTCACTGTGCCACCCCCAAGTAGCGGTACCAGTGAGAGGGTTTCCTTTGACTATGATCTCCAATTCGCTGATCTCCAATTCTCTACTCTCCAATTCTATTCTCCTGTCAGATAAAGTGAGTTACATAGTCCAGAAGGTTCTTCAGAAGTCTCTTGTCCACTCTCCTACCGTCTTTACAGTGATCACATCTGGCCACTATGCCGCCGGGAATGGTGTGAAGGGTTTGAGGAATCACCTTCCCATCCCACTGTTCACTCTCTCGCATAGGGACTGCCCGTAGCTTTCCAGAAGCTATGTACGAGTATTCTATTCTTATATTGTAGGCTGACATGAAAAAGTGAGTAAATATTTTTTTTCCGTTCTCTTGTCCTCTTCTAATGTACGATACTCTTTTTAAACGTTGTCTCTCCACTAGATTCAAGAACAGGAATTGTTTTGGATGAAAACACGTTAATGTTTTGGTATGTATAAATCTATGTTGTGACGTGTAGGGTGTAGTCGGGGGCTTTAAGAATCATTTAATAGTAGCTTCGTTTTTTTATCAAAATGTAAAATTTTGACGTGAGAACCGATAGAGTGGCTGGGGAAAGTGGTAGATGCCCTCCCCTATACCATTCCTAATCTTACTAAGCATTTATACTTACGTAAATATACGCACAGAAACATTTTGCAACCACCTCTAGTCTGAAGTCTCAAAATATGTGAAAAATCCTTGACTCTGTGCAGAAGCTGATTCGCTTATGTTAACAAACGGATTGCAATATTTTATTTACGCTAACGTCAAGTAGGAATGCTTTTGTTGTTTTACCGGTATTTCAATGGAAGATTCTCCGAAGAACTAGCGTTATTGATCCCTTCGGCACTGGTGCATAGTTGGGAAACACGCCTAACGCCGCGTCCAACACCTGTATACGGTTTTTGTCATAGAACGGGTCACTTCTTGTGTTTAACAGCTCTGCCCCTGTATTTCCTTCCTCCCACAATATGGGTCTTTTCAATACCCTGGTTCACTCCTTCCTATCCTCCACTCCAAAGACACTCCACCCAGAATCCCCATGCGGAGAAACTGCAAATAAAAAAGTGTCATTAAAAAATCAAACCAAAGCGATTTTTATTTACAACTCAGTTAAGACTCCTAGTAATTACCATCAGTGTACAATTATATTAGTCTGTTTACCTCCTTCCCTCGATAGGTCCGCTGTTGTAACAGCGATGATTACAGAGGCTGGCTCCACTAACACACATACCATTACTCTCACTCTCCGCGGAGAATTGCATCGTATTGCACAATCCAACGAGCCTCTGCCGCTCGAAAGTGGGTCGGCCTTTTCTCCGTAGCTCGTCATCACTAGTAAAAACCACCGCACGTCATGGAGCATGAGCCAGGCTAACTGGGACATGATGTTGTACCCGATCATCGATGATTATGCTATTATTATGATGGGATATGAATGGGTCGAATTCGCAGATTTAGCCATAAGTTAATAACAGGAAGACACCCCGACTACCTTCGAAAGCGATTAAGATATTATCAGTAAATCTTGTTGTAGACCCTACCATTAAATTGCCAGGGTTTTCTCTCCCTCGGAAGACGTTGTTCGTATATGATGCATAAATGGGGCCTAAACTTTGTGAATGTGAACATATTCAAACAAGAATGTCCGCTTCATCAGTTTCCCTATGGCACATCTGTGCTGAACCAAGTGACTTCCGATGCCGTCGACTGGCTGAATAATCTCAGCATCCCATTATGACCTCCACCATCTCTCCTCCAGCATACGAAAAAGAACTAAACACTGCATTGAGGCATGAAGCTACCGGAGGAAGGGTGAAATCAGACTGAATTCTGTAGAAATGAGAACCTTGAGGCATATGTGTGGTTAATACTATCTCGTATAAAAAAAAAAATATTAACGGTCAGCCCTAAAATACCGCACTTTGCAAGTTTGCTAACTAAAGAAATACTACGAAATATATATCTGTAAATTCTATACGGGTAGTTAGGAAAATGTATACAGTTTCAAAAGATGATAATCCTCAAACCGTAAAATTTTAAATTCTATATGTAATACGTACTGGAATTTTAGGTAAAAAGTTAAAAATTATTACTTTTAATGGTTTTCAAACTGTACCTATTTTCAGACATTCGGGAAGCATTTCATAGAATTTATACGTTTGTTGTTTGAGGATCTTTGTCCTTTGAAGACTTATATATTTTCCTAACTACCGGTATACAAATTACAGATGAATTATTTGCGGTATTACTTGAGTTAGCAAACTGCAAAGTGATGTTTAGAGCCATTTTTGAGTGCTGGTCTAAGTAAAACCATGCATGACCGTGTTAAAAATAGATACATACGCCTCAGGGATCTCATTTCTTTAACGGGGTAGAAAATTCAACTAGTATTCCTAACACACAATGATTCTTCGTGCACATATCATATATTTACTTATGCTGGAATTAAAAGGCAAGTCTAGGCGATACAACTCGACTCATCTGGGCCCACTGAACAGATATTTCCTAGATGTGTCATAAATACGCATTTGAATGAAAATTGATGTCCCAATTATTTTACCTGATACATTTCGACTACTAGGCCCCAGACAAGATAAAGAAATCTTCTTGTATTCTGTTTTTTTTTTTTTATATATCAACCTCACGTAGGAGTTCCTGAGGAAAATACCTTCCAATGTCACCATTGGGAATGCTGCGTTGAATGTTTTTTTAAGGAAAGGAAGGAGAGAAAAATTTGATAAGGAAAATCGTATAAGAAGTGGGTAGAAATATTGGGGTCAGTGCGTTCAGCAGTGACGGACGTATGAATCCATCCCTCCCGCTGCTGTGCAAGGCGATGATGGGTCGATAGATCAATCGGCTTTTCCCGCAGTTGGTGAGCAAACATATCCGCCGACAATACCTGGACAAACCTCACCCCCATTAACCCTGGCGCCGTTGCTAAGTCACCAAATGTAGCGAACCAATGGCAATGGTTTTGGTTTTCCTATTAATGGTTCCCGGGGCGGTGGTACGCATTCTCGCCTACCAAATTAAATGAAAAAAAAAATCTTTTATCGAAAATTTTAATCAATTTCAAAGAAGTAAGGTAAAATTTAGGTTACTTCAGGCACACAGCCACGCCCACAACGCACTACTGTCGGTTAATCTATTCGGTGTCTGCACCCAATCATCACCGAGGAAATGGACTACGTGAGATCTTGCATGATCGAATTTCGGTTCAGGGGATTTTTGGTGAAAGTGGACGAACCCCGAAGAGTTTAGCAAAGGCGGGTTTCTTAAATACTGGTTGTGGCGCCGGAAACATATATAAAATGAGTGGTGTACAAATTGCATGTTTTAGAAATTTATTATAGGATGATTTATTATAAGATTCTCCCTCAACTGACCTTTCCCGATCTGGACCGCCAGGCAGTTGGTGGACAGACGCATCCACAGCCAAGACACCGACAAACCTCACCCCATGAACCCGGGCACCCCTACTATGTCACCAAACGTAACAAACCACTAGGGGTGACCTATGGCAGAGATGTTAGTTAGGGGCGGCGGTACCCACATCCATCTTCGAAATACATGATTTATGAGAAAGGATAGGTAATAATGGAGCTATCAGCGGCACACCCACTGAACAGAAAATCAATAAAAGTGAAATCAATTGAAATTAAAACAGTTGACTCCTAGGCCCCAATGACATGTCTCTATGTAATATATAGTAAATGGTTATATACATTTTACGGGGCGGGGTTAGTACAATCCTAGCGAATGATACATGATACAGATAAAAAGGTATATGAAAAAAGTGTATAGTGTATTAGTGTATGTGTCTGTGTCTCTGTGTGTATGTGAGAGCGTGTATGTGTACCTATGTTTCTGGGTAATGCTATGTACTGGAGAGTTGTGATTGCGCATTGATGTTAAGAGTAATATTTTTCTTACAACTTTAGTGAGTCAAAAAATATGTCGTGATTTAGATTAGGACAAAGATTATTAAATATTTGGAAAGCAAGTGAAATTGGTGAATTAGCTGCAGCGTCTGTTTTGTTGTTTAATGTGTAAAATCGTTTGGTGTGGCGAGTGCGCTTCGATGGTATGTTAAGGTTAATTTGAGATGGAAGTTCAGGGCAGTCATTATATATAAAAAAATGAATATTTGTCTTTCTGCTTGTCCTCGATTTTCTCGAAAATTACTCTACCGGTTTTAACTCGCCATGTTGTATTGATGTTTGACATGGTTATATTTAAAAGAAGAATGTTTGTATGGTAGAATATTTTCAAAATGGGAAAAACAAGTAGGTACATACTTAAGAACTTTATTATTTAGAAATATTTTGAAAAAAATAAAAGTTTGTAAAGAAATAAAATTTTCACAATAATGTTTCATTGATTCTTTATTTAGAGGTAGTAATAGTCGTTACAAGGCATTGCTTTCGCTGTCAAATCAACTGGCACCTAAATGAGAAGCAAGAATTCATAATTTCATAACTTTATTATAAAAAAAAATTTAAATTCCGAGCAAGGCCGGGTACACATCAGCTAGTTCATGATATTAATACATTGTAAATAGAAGTTAACAAATTTAAAAAAAAAATTATGTAAATCAAATTTAATTATGTTATTATTAAGTTCTGCGAGCATTTTTAGTTTGTATTATTGTGACAGCTGTTTCGGCGTTTAAGGCTATTTTAAAACTGTGGTTAATCCACATTGTGACGACTTATTTAAATGATTTTATTTACTCCCAGTCCTTTTCAATTTTGACGGGTAATGTTACGGGTAGTTAGAAAACAATTAAAATTCTGAATTCTGCGAGGTTTTCACATTTATAATGTGTTTGCTCGTATTTAACTGATAATGTTTTCTTAATTGATTCATTTAAATGTGTTGTATTTTTTTGATAATGTGAACATACTGAGAAGCGGTAAATATATAATTTTCCGCTTTACTTTATTAATTAATGTAAGGAAAATATTTTATATTAATAACCCACCCAGTTTTAATTTGGACGGTGTTAAAAATGATTTATTACCGGTAAAATTGATTTAGTTAAAAAAAATAAGCAATTCTCTATTCTATGAGGTGCTTACATTTATAATGTGTTTTGTCCGCATTAAAAGACAATATGTTATAAATGGGGTTCTACGAAATAAATACAAAATCATATATTTCGTGAGGATACAACGAAAAGTGGCCAAGTCAACGTCCTTGTTTTTTGGCAGTTTGAGATCGAGGATTTTTGCATGAATGCAGGCTTATGGTATCGCAAGTTAAAATTTTTATTTTTATCAATTTAACCTGCGAAGCTTTGAGTATCTATCTACGCAAAGACCTTTAGTCTTAGTCTGCCAACGGACAGGGATGTTAACTATTATTTTTCAATGTATGATGTTTACTTATAAAAAAAGTTCTGCTACGTAAACATTATTTTTAAGAAAATTTAAAAATAAACGAATAATTTTTTTTAATAAAAATAAAATAAAAACTGCGATTTCAAGAAAAATAACGCGAATTTGGTAAAAAATAAAGCGAATTTCGTCAAAAAATAATGTGAATTTTCAATTGGTTTTCGGTGCTGTTTAGCATGAGGTAATCATTTACTCCTGTATCATTGTTATTGATCGTAATTTTGGTTACTTTAAACGAATTCGGAGGCCGGGAAGAAAATTTTGTTTATTTTTTTAAATTTATTTATCACACATATATAGTACATTTCATTACAGATGATATTAAAATTTACGTAGAGTACCTATTCACATAGAGTGCACGAGTATAAAATGTATCTAGAGCATCTCCTGTCCCGATCCTATTTTCCTCTTCCTCTCCCCTCTTCCGTCTTATTTTGTATTTTATCTTGTTAGCTTCATAAATAAAACATCTGTATTTAACCACTGTTAGCACAAGAAACTTTGTTGACTTACCCTTTGTTGAACTTGCTTTATATACTCGTATATATATTTGTATTAAAAGCTGTTTATTTCTTACAATTAAATAAATTATGTATGTCCATACAATATCTTAGTAATTTTGTCTGGAATGAGAATCTTTCTTAACTAATGAGAACATGTGTGAACAGTAATAATAAATTGTGTGGAGAGAGATATGTAATGAATTTTGACCGATGAATTTTGTAGAACATTCGTTCGGTGATCAGAGAAAGGCATTTTTCTGATTTAATTTTGATAAATGGTAATAATATGTAATAAATATTTTTCTCTTTAAAAACATAATGTTTATCGTATTGCGTAATAATATAAACAATATGTAACATTCATAAATAATCTATCTCCATCCTTCCATTCACCTTCAAGAGGAACGACTGCGCAGCCTCTTTCATACATAACTTAATTTTGGATTTGAGGCCAAAATACCCATCCAAACGGAATGATATATTTTTTTTTAATTAAAGGTTTACTAAATATCTATTGAAGAGAAGTTTTTTTTTATTATTTAAAATTTTAGCGGAAAATTAAAAAAATATTTGCCGGTTTAACGCATGTTAATTTTTTTTGTCATATTTGCTATGTAAAATGATTATGCAAATAACAATGTAAAAATAAAATTAAAAAAAACGTTTTTTCTGGTCGAGATTTAAAATTATGTATGGTAAATTTGTGTTCCCACGTTATTTGGTCGTTTTTAATTTAATTTAAAATCCACCATAATGCTTATTTTAATGATTTTAAATAAAAATATTTTATATTTCATTACATTTTCACAATAGACGATTGTAAAACTTTTGTTTATATCACCGTTAGCCTCCAAATAACTCTGACATCGTGAAAAATAAATTCCTTTAATGGCCTATATTTCATGATGTAAAAATAAATAATAAAAAAAATATTTCTAATATTTAATACTTTTTTAATGAACAAAAAATATCACTAGGTTTAGGTGAGTATTTTAGCCTCAAATCCAAAATTAAGTTCTGTATAAAACAGGCCGCGCAGCCGTTCCTCTTAACTTACATACTTGTTTATAATAATGACTGAGTATTTTCATTGATTAGATGACTTGTACCAGAATTTAAAAAAAAACAATATTTGAACTTTGTGATCATCATAAAGATGGCAGCCTATAATATGCGATTTAATGGAGGAAAATATTGACAAGTGTTGAATTTGAGGTATGATATCGATGAAGATAGCGTAAAATGAACTGGTCAAATTAGCTCATTTGATTGAGCGGTTGTCCCGGTAAGACAGACGTTTCATTTAGGATTGGTTAATATTATCTTCTTCAATGATTAAATATTACGATTAGATTTATAAACAAGTTATTAAAATAAATTGAAAACAAATGGGAAATGAATTGAATATAGAAGCGACATCTCTTATTTGCAATATTTGTTTATTAGATTGACATTATCAACGAGTATTACATAAAAGTAGAACTTTGCATCAGCCAAAGATAAACATTACGAAACTGCGGCCATCTTTGTGTAAGTAATAATATCTTATATAGAATTGAGCGCGCGGTAAAAAAAACCAGTCTCGCTTTCACTCTATGGTCAATGTTTGAATAAATCTATGGTCAATATTTGAGCGCGTGACCCACTTTGGGAACGGAAATGGAAAGTTGTCAAACATACTACGCCGTATATTAGTCTATGGTATGTCGGTATATATGGAATTTGGGCAGGTAACTACTTGTGGTTTCAATTATATTGGTATGATCCCCAGGTAGATAGATAAGTAAATGTCTGCATGCTCATCATCGTATTACTGAAAGTATGAATGTATTTAATTAAATTTGAAAATTTAGAAATTAGAAAAAGTGTAAAAATTCAAATAAATATTAAATACGTCTTTTTGTAAACCAAATTCTCTTAATAACAGCAATAATAATTTTATAACTCTTGTGTGGTATCACATAAATACAAAAAAAACAACGAAAATTCCGTTGAACGCCAATGCGCATTATGGCGCCGATTCAGAATGATCACGTTTCCAAGAGATTTTGGGCCGTAAAGTATATTCGTACAATGCTTAAATAAATATAATTCGGTTGGCAAACGAATAATACCACTGGGATCATGGGATTTAATGGAGGATAATATTGACAAGTCTTGAATTTGAGGTACGATATCGATTAAGTTGGCGTAAATTGAACTGGTCTCATTAGCTTAGTAGGTAAAGCGGTTGTCCCGGTAAGACAGAGGTCCAAGATGCGACTGATACCTTTTTATTTTCGGTGAATTATTTCAGTTTTCGTGTTTCATTGAGGATGTGTTAATATTATTTTCTTAACTAACCATCACGCCGTTTCCCCGCAGGGGTAGGCAGAGAGGACGGACCACCAAACAATTCGATCTCGGCATTCACTTCTTGCTTCATCACATTCATACATTCTCTTCTGTTATTCCGACTACTGATATGGCCTGAGTCGAGTATTTGATTCACTTGATGATGCCATGTCTTCCTCGGACATCCCCAGCTTCTTATTTCATTCATATTCGCGTCATATATTCTCCTTATACTCCTCTCTTCGTTCATTCGCTCTACATGCCCAAACCATCTAAGCGTTCCTTTCTTAATCTTGCTCACTCTTGATTAAAATTTAAAATTTATATTAATAATTTTAAAAACATATTTAATATTGTGAAAAATAAGTTAAGCAACAGCCTGCCACGTTAAATAACTAAATGTTTAAATAAATAATGTAATTATCTATTCAAAGCTTCTTAATCTTTTTGAGGTCATTTTATAAATATTCTCCAGTACTAAAAATTTTTTTTTTTTTTTTTAAATACCAGCTTTTCTTGTGCCACCAATCTTCTAATAAATGTACCATCAATGGAAAATGCGGATTAAATAGCAACTGTAAAAATCATATCTTCTCTAAGTTAAATTGTCAAATAAAACTGTGTTCATCTGAAGCGATCTGACAGGTAATTTTTTTTTGTATCTGTTTGTACATAATTAGGTAGATAATATGAATTAATATTTATACAGCGCCCTTGAGGTGATTTTTAACAAAAACGGCGCTACACAAATCATCCAATTATTATTAACTTTACATTTACTTAGCATCATTCAGCGCACAAGAAATTAGCAGCACAATGCATTGTAAATTGCCTATGACGCAGGAGCTTGCAAATCTAAGAATGTAACGATTATTGCGTAAAATTTTGCAATATTTTAAATCTGTACAATCATACATCCTGTCATGTATTTAATTGAATAGTCAAAAAATAACTGGTCGGATAAAGGTGGTCGTCATCAGAAAAGCAATCGTTTAACCGAAATGCAGAAATTCTAAGAAATTTTGGAAAGTTCCTGGAAATGAACCGCTAATATCGTAACGTATTCACTTTCTTATTAACTGTAAATCCTAATTAGTATTTAAGACAGTTGCAACTCAGAAGAAAGATATTTCCAAAATGAGAAGATTATTGCAATATAATGCAGTAAAATGGCGTAATGATTGTTAATGTATTTTTTTTCTTAATATATATACATTTTTTCTAAATTTAATTTTTTTATTAATAAAATTATACAAAGCTAGTACAATTTGTAAAGTTTTTCTTAGTACTCCCCACTAGTGGTTCCTGTTCTGAGGCGGTCTAGGTTATATTTAAAGACTGATTGTTTTTAACCTCCTAAGAAGCAGGATAACCCTTCATTGATTTCTCGAGGTTTTGATTGGATTTTTAAAAATTATTTGACTTTAATGGCCGGTTAAAGTGAATTGTATAGGTTAGTAGAGAGATGTTTATAATTCCTTTGTTCAAAAGCAGTTAAAAATTAAATAAAATTAAACTAATTAAAATGAATTAAATCACGCCGTTCCTCCGCAGGGGTAGGCAGAAAGGACGGACCGCCAAATAACTCGATCTTGGCATACACATCTTGCTTTATTCACATTCATTCGTCGTCTCATACATTCTGTTCAATTATTCCCACTTCTTATATGACCCGACTCAAGTATTTGATTCACTTGATCGTGCCATGTTTCCCGCAGATGTCCCCAGCTTCTTCTTCCATTCACATTCGCGTCATATATTCTCCTTACAGTCCTTTCTTCGTTCATTCGCTATACATCCCAAACCATCTAAGCGTCCCTTCTTAATCTTACTAATTACGCTTTCATCGGCCTTGCATTCTTTAAGGATCGTACACGGTTTTACAACACATTTGCCTCTGAGATCCCATTTCTACAGCATTCAGTCTACTTTCATCCTTTCTCTGGCAGTTCCATTCCTCACCGACATTCATCATGGTTGGTATCAGCACTCCATTGTGGACTGCTAGCTTCACTTCTTTGGTCAACTTTTAGTTAGCGCCAACGGAGTTAATGGAGTTTCCTGCATTCACCCTTCTTTCAATATCCATATCAGTCTTTCTACCTTTCGTAAACTTACCTCCCAAATACACAAACTCATCGACCTGCTCTAAGTATTCTTCATTCACAACTATATTGCACACTGTTTTCGCACTCTCTCTTTCAAAAACTATGACTTTCGACTTACTTGCCTCCATGGTCGAGGGGTAAGGCTCTCGACTACGAATCCGAAGGTCGCGGGTTCAAACCCCGGCGTGCGCAAGTAATTTTTATTTAATTAATTTGTGTTGTTTCACAATTAATTCATTTAAAAATAATGTATACATTATTTGCACATGTTCCAGAGTGGCAGATACTCTCAGTATCGCCCTGGTGAAAGACCACCATTCAAAATTGAAACTTTGCTTGAAATGGCTTTAAGCCGTGTTTGGTGACCAGATCTGAATAGCCAGGTATATCCCCACCTTCCTCTTCCCCTTCTCCTTCCCCTCCCCAATACCTTCAGCCTCACAACATTCCCCAATTGGGGATGCCATAGTCTTACTGGCTTCAGACGGTTGGGAGCAGTTGGGACTCTTGTGCGGTACTCATATAAAAATAAATAAAAAACTTACATTCATCATTAGCTCATTCTTCATACATAATTCGTTCACCCTAGATACGAGAGACTAGATCTTCCATACTGTTAGCAATCAGTTAATTTAACAAAGAACATTGTTTAGTTAATTATTATTATTTTATAAATCAGACTGATATGCTCTTAATAATAATAATAATAATAATACTTGGACGATTTATATAGCGCCGTTTTTGTGAAAAATCACCTCAAGGACGCTGTACAAATACTACTTGCTAGGGTTAATCTTATTATGTACATATACAGAAAACATACTTACCGTCAGGGCACTCCAGATTGAAACTTAATTAAATTACATTACAATGTTTTGGGCTGAGATGGTATGACTTGACTAATGATGGCTGCACGCACAGGACACATATATTAGAAAATACTGCACATTGCATGACATTGAAGTTCCTGTTTAAATCCTATTTGTCATTGATATTATATACATTAGAAGGTTATTGACAAAAGAAGAGTAGGTGCTTATTTGAAACATTATTTTATTTGTGATTTTTTGATAATAATTATTTACATTTACGAATAATATAATTATTTGTTTATTAGGTAACTGAACCATTCATGGATATGACTGTCCGAAGAGATGAGTTTTGAGTTTTGACCTGGATTCTGTAGTCTTTAATCAATCTTCTGCAGCATTATCAAACAGTTCAGTAGATTTTACTTTTTTTTATCTTTTTTTTTATTTCGCTCATTGGAGGGTCTTTTTAAAGAAAGGGGGGAGAGAAAGTTTTGGAAAGGTAAATTATATGAAGGGGTGGATGAGAATCTAAAGGTGGGAATATCCAGGAGTCAGTTGTATTGTTTTGATAATATGAAGATGCTGAGAAGCAGTGAATATATAATTTTCCTTACTTTATTAATTAATGTTATTTTAGGATGATTCGTTCGTTTGTTAATTTCTAATTATAACAATACGATACATTTAAATAAACCAAATAAGAAAACATTGTCAGTTAAATACGAGTAAACACATTATAAATGTGAAAACCTCACAGAATTCAGACTAAAATCGATTTTACCGATAATAAATCTTTTTTTATTTTTTTAATCCCGTCCAAATTGAAAAGGAGTGGGAGTAAATAAAATCAAATAATTCGTCACAATGTGGATTAACCACAGTTTTAAATGGCCTTAAACGCCGAAACAACTGTCACAACAATAAAAACTAAAAATACTTGCAGATCTTAATAATTACATAATTAAATTTGATTTATGCTAAATAAATAAAAAATTAAACGGAGTTCTATGAATTAAACACAAATACAATTAATAATACTTCATAACAATATGAAAAATAAAACTATCAAAAGGTATTATGCTTAGATATATAGCACTGAATGCATATATCGAGACATATATGCATGTATTTTATATGGAAAGTAAGTACGTAAGCACTGAAAGGATAAACCGATAGAAACATACTATGGGCGTGTTTGTGTGCCTGAAGAAATATTAGTTCATCTTACTTTGGATGAAATTAATAAAAATAAAAAAAATTCATTATCTGTGTTAGTTACTTAATATTAGATTATATCATTTATATACCTTCCATATTATTCCTGTCTTATTTATTATTTTTTGTAATTTTCTTCACTTACTTTGAGACTGAATTTTTTTTTTAAATCGGGAAAATATTGTACATATATACATATATACACACTTATTGGCCTATGCTTCTCTTACCACTTTCAGTCTTTACTGTATTCGTGTACAATTTATTATGTTGTCTTGTGTAGTGTTCGTGTACTTGTGATGTTTTTTATAAATGCTGTGTTCGTGTGTAAAAGTCCATTTCGCATGCATTTTTCAAATTTAGAATTCCTTCAAAAGCCGAATTTTCGACCGAAAAATCGCTAGAATCCGGAGGGTTTGCCACGTTTATCCCACCATGCGCCAGTTGAGTGTAATTTCGTAATTACCCAATTGTTTTTACTTTGCAAAATTACTCTTTTGTAAACGGTCATAATGGATAATGTGTTTATATATTTATAAAAAACTATATGTAGCTATATATTTCCCCAGAATAGCTTCATATATAACGATTTCTCATACTATAATTTATTTATTTTTTACTTGAATACCCCACAAGAGTCCCTACTGGTCCCAACCGTCTGGAGCTAGTGAGACTATGGCATCCCCAATTGGGGAATGTTGTGAGGCTGAAGGTATTGGGAGGGGATGGAGAATGGGAAAAGGAAGGTGGGGAAATACCTGGCTATTCAGATCTGGTCACCAGGGAGATACTAAGAGTATCTTCCAATCTGGAACGTTCGCAAATATACTACATATTATTTTTTAATTGAATTAATTGTGAAAAAGCAAAAATCAATTAAATAAAATTTAGTTGCGCACGCCGGGATTTGAACCGGCGATCTTCGGATTCGTAAATAAGGATCGTAACCACTCATCCACGTAGATTGTCAAGGCTTGTAATATAACGCGTTAGAGTTCCACAAGTAAATCGAAAACAAAAGTCTTGGCCTGTCCGGACCTAGGTGTAGAAAGGTCTTAGAAAAAATGGTGACATTAGTAGCTTTTGCGCCAAATCGCACTTCTAGGAAATTTCTGTTCAGTATTCGGAAGTATGTAAAGTAGTGCCACAATGATAAAATCATCACGATCGGAATAATACGTAAGCACCGATTGTATTCTTGTCCATGCCTAGTCACTAATGCACGCGGGAGTAGGTAACTACTTATTTACCTATTAGACAGGTACCTGAAACTAAACTACCAAATTGTCAGAGATGACAAACCTGTGTCACGAGAGCCAAATAATTTTTTTTTTCGATATTTTTTTTTATGATGGAGAAATAAAAGCAGATTAATTAAATTAATTTTTTTTTCACAAAGGAAAGACTTTAAGAAATTTTAATATTACAGTTAAGGAACTCCAAAGGTGTTTAAGTAATTAGAATTATTCTGAATTTGCCAATCATATTTTGGAAACCAATCATTCTTTTGATATAAAAAAAAGGTTTACAAATTTTACATATAAATACAACCGGTATACAATTAGACAAATTTGAAAAAGTGTTAAAATAGTCCATTAAATACAATTAATTTTTTTTTTTTAAATAGCTGTCTCTTGATTTTTTTTTCATTTTAATATACTAAAAATAATTCTTTTTTTAATTTCAAATACAAATTTGTTATTCAATGTTTTTTATTAACATTTTTGATTAATTATTACTTACTTTAATCAATTTTTGTTTATGTTTATAATTTGTCTATTCTTACATTATTGTGTTCTATATTTATCATTTGTCTATACTTGACATTATTATTTTTTTAGTATTCTATATATTCCTGATGAGGAAAGCTTCGCTTTCGAAACATGTTGATATGCATATATTAATAAAGTGGTGAATTACAAAGTAATTATTAATTCATTTATGGATATTATTATAATTTAAAAAGTCAAACACAATAATTATCTCACTGTATAAAAAATACATATGTAAAGTGAAAAATAAAATACCCATACTAATACAAAAACAGAATGCGCACGTGACGTCAGATGTTCTAAAGTCAAGGTGTTTTGATGAGATGATTTTTTATTCACTTTCAAAGAACGATTTTTAAATTCCACGTATATACGAGTAAAAAAGTTATGTATTCAGAATCGGCGTTTGCTGATCTATATGAATACATATTTTTAGAGCCATTATATTTTTCACTGGAGTTCCTTATTAAATACAATGCTTTAATAAATTTACCACCTCTGCATTAACTAATATTCAGTAGGCAGGCAGGTAGGTACCCACGGAACAATCTCTCCCACCGCCTGGCAACACCAAAATTCTATGGCCGAAAATTTCACTTTCGACTCGATCTAAAGAGCATCGCTTCAAAGACTCCGCCAACAGACACTCCCCATCTCTCTCGCTCCCGTCATCGATCTACTAATTAAAAAGAGACGCTGGCTTTGTTCGTTTGCGGCTTTCGGGCGGTGAAAAGGGAAATCACGTCCATTTTGACGTTTCGATCGAGGCAACGCGGGAAACGTAGTAATAATAATAATGTATTCATTGTCTGATTATTTTAACGTAATATATATACCCGAATAAGTGTGTCAGATTGTTAGATAACTCTTTTATTATTTATAATATAAACAGGAAAACTCGCATTGAAATGTTAGCCATTTTCCTTAAATTTATCCATTGCCTTTCTCTCGGATAAATAATTATAAATAAATGATTTAACAATTTCTTCGTAATCAACACTTTATTAATATACCTTATCGAAGGAAGTAATCACTTTGTGGCTTCACATTATAATTTAAATGAAAAATGTTTTTGTTTTAAGCTGCTTTATTTTATTTATTTATATTTTTGCATTCGACCGGTTTCGGTTGGACTCAACCTCCTTCAGGAATTATTACACGTGTACATTCCCGAAGAAGTGGCTTAAAAAAAAACATTTTTCAATTAAATTTTATTAATACATACATATCAGCATTTTTCGAAAGCGAATCTTTCCTCATCAGGAATATACAAAATAGTAATAATTAAAAATAATAATGATTGTGGCTAATTGGAACAAATGATAGTTATTTGGGTTACAATGAAATCATTATTGTTGTGATCTATAAATATACGGCCCAACTTAAATATTTACTGTACATTTTACAGTTGTTTATAGTTTGAATAACTATGGTGTTATTTAAAAAAAAAACACACAAGAATTATAATATAACGTTTCCCTAAAATTAATTAATTAAAATCCGCTCATCTCAACACAGGACTGTCCTAGTGAGATGAGTGACTAATTTTTTTTTGTTTTTTAAATTTAAGAATAACTACATAATGTAAGGACAGAAAAACTATAAACATTAACAAAAAAATGATTAAAGTAGGTAATAATTCATCAAAAATGTTAATAAAAAATTATTGTAAAACATTGAATAACAAATTTATATTAGAAATTATTTTTATAATTAATATTGATATGAAAATAAATTCAAGAGATGGCCATATAAAAAAACAATATTATTAATTATATTTATTGGACTATTCGCTTTTTCTAATTTCAACTTTGTCTATTTGTAAACCGGTTGTATTTGTATGTAAAATTTTTAAACCTTGACTAATGTGAAATGAATGATTCGTTACGAATTCTGCAAATTAAAAACAAAAATAAGTAATTATAATATTCTGTTGGTCGTTCGTAATTCAATGAAATCAAATTCATTAATAATAATGTCATTATTAAGTTCTGCATGCATTTTAGTTTTTTTTAAATTATTATTGAGACAGATTATATTTACAATTGGTCACTGAAAACAAACAAGGCCTTTCTTTTTATTTTATTTATTTATTCATTCATTAACGCCCCAAAGGGCTTTTACATATTTTAACATTAAAATGATTATGTGTACAGAACTTGAAAAAAAAATAACATGATGCATAGTTGGTATATAAGTGTAACATATTTATAATATTTATGAAGGTATAATAATGTATAAGTGCATGCCACAGAGAAGTTACAAAGGGAAAGGTTTTTAATTTGTGGATACTACTTTTTTTTTTTATAAAAATAGTAATAGCCTGATCTACATGATACATAATACACAAGTGAATAATATAATACTCTTATAATATGAGTGCATGACATTGTGAAAAAAAATCATTGTGTTTTTATATTTCGGATGATGTAAAAATGTATGAAATCGCATAATACATAATATAGTATATGAAACATAGAAAGAAAAAAAAGAGGAACAAGTTTTTGGATTGTAGATGAGTACTTTCTTAAAAAAAATGGAAATTTTGGAATCCAAACGTACAATATCAAAACCATTGAAAAACCCCCTATTAATTATAACTTTATTCAACCCCATTCAAATTTGGACTAAATGCCTGTTTTTCTTTTTTTATGAGCTCTGTACAAAAAATATCGTAAAGTAGGTTTAGACGAGTTATTTTTCATCCAGATTCTACACGAGTTGTCTTTTTCTATGGCAAATTCTATAGATTATTCCATAAAAAAGGACAACCCACATGATATATGTACAACAAAAAGTATCGTCTAAAACCTACTTCAGACTATTATCATTTAAATGCCTGTTTTTCTTATGTGTGTACCACACAAGATTCCCAGTTGCTCCCAACCGTTTGCAGCCAGTGAGACTATGGAATCCCTGATGAGGAACTCCAGTCCATTTAATATTTTTTAATCAATAATGACGTCCCAAAAATACTAGTGTTTCGTTTTTTTCTAAAGTCAGCTTTCAAAATTAAAATAATTTTAAATGTTTCAATTTTTAAAAGCCCGCCAATACGCTCCAAATCTATGGCCGGTCGCTTTTGATCAGGTTTGAGGTTAGAAATATAAAAAAAAACTAAAAATATAGTACACCATAGCTAAATATAAGTATGGTAATACAAATATGCGCCTTTTTAACTTTTACTGAATTAATAATAATAGTATTGAGCATTAACATTACCCTAATATCCGTATTGATGACGAATACTCTAATTTCTTTAATTAATAATGATTGAAAAACAATTATGGAGCTTAAAGTCACCCAAATTATGTTTAAATTTTGCCAAAACTAAATAATTACATTTTTAAAATACAAAACAAATTCGAAAAATTATAATGTCCATACTAATCCAAAACAGAATTCGCACGTGACGTCAGATGATCCAAATGCAATGGTACCAACATATCAAGTTGTTTTGACAAGTTGTTAATTACGATTTATAAATTCTACGTTGTATACTCGTATTCAGAATCGGCGTTTGCTGATCTAATGAATAAATATTTTTAAAGCTACCATATTTTTCTCTGGATTTCCTTATTATGTAAAATATAAATATAATTGCGATTTTGCGGCATCCTCGATCCTCATCCTCGGTCATCAAACACGGCTAAAGCCATTTAAAGCGACGTTTCGATTTTTAATGATTGTCTTTCACCGGGGCGATAATGAACGTATCTACCATTCTGAAATGTGCCGGTGGAAAACTATTTATCATAGATATCAACTCTGTTCTGATAGCTGTCCCCAAGCTTTGCAGATTCTATTGTAGGTATATATCTCTCTTGTAAAACGTTATGTATTTCTATTGTATCTGTATGTTTCCTGCCTCTACATATATTTATGTTATTTTTCCTATTTTTTATGTATATATATTTTTAATATTTTTATTTACATACGAGTATTTGCCTTGAAAAATTTGTTAAACTTACTATTTAGCAAAAATGAATAGTCCCAAAGTGAGTTGAATTGATAATTCATTGTTGTATGTCTTTAAATAAATATAATGTTAATGATTTGCAAATGTTTCAAAATAATAAATAAATAAATTACCCCACAAAAATCCACATTGCTCAGTGTCAGTCTAACAATGGCACCCTCTAATTTAAAATATTATTAGTTGAAGGCAGTGAGATGGGAAAGATGAAGGTCGACAAGCACTCAGTTGTTCAAATATAGTCACAGAACACGAAATTTTAAGAAAAGTTTTGATTCTGTATGGTGATATATCATCAGGACAATATTGCGAGAATCTACTCAATCTGGAAATCTATATTTTCCATATTCAGAGAAATGGCTGGATTGTTAATTAGTTAGTTAGTTAATTATTTGTCAGAATATTTTCCTTTGCAGTTTTCAGCAAGTTCCTACGCATAATAAATTCTATTTAACTATAACGTACCGCAGCTGAAAACTGATATTTTTCTATGCGTAATGTCACGGGCTATCGCTTCCTCTCGCACCCTGGGACAATCGCCGAGTCTATCCCTCTCTAACGCAATGCACGGCTCTGTTTACATTTAGCGTAATTTGTACACAGAACGCCGAGCTGTCTAGAACAGTAAAACAATATCTGTGTTTCTAATGCATATAGAGGGATCGCCGCGAATGTTGATGCGAACGCAGTACTCTCATAAATGCATTGCTTGCATACATCATGATTCGAACGAGTATACCGAAAAAATAAAAATTCTCTTGATAATTTAATGAAGTAAAAATTATACAATTTATAAAATATTTCATTTATTTATAAAAGAAATGATGTTTAATGGAGATATTTACATGGAATAGATACATTAAATCACCATACTTTGTATGAAGTCTACTGTAAACATATGGATTTAGTATATAAACATGCTGAAAATTGGAAAAATTATAAAAGAAAGTAGAAGATAAATAGGAGATAAAGACACGCGTAAGAATTAGATCATAAAATTATGCATAATTTTTTTTTTCAATGAGCAACCCGCTTGGGCAGCGTTGCGAGGCGGGTTAAGGATGTGGCTGTAGGGAGAGATTTGTTGATGTAGTCCTTGAAGAGGGTCGGATTTAATGCAGGGCGAAAGGCAGATGTTGATAGCTTGTTTCGTTTCACAAACTAACTGATTTACACAAAAACCAGTCGGCGAATATGAAAGGAGGACTGTAGGAATATCACTGAATGGAGTTAGTTAAAACTATATATAAATGCTTTGTTATTATTGTAATTATTATTATCAAATAGCGTGTTATTTATTTGTTTAATTTAAAATTTTTAATTTAAAATTTAAATTTAAATATTAAAATTTAAAATTTAATAATTAAAATAAATTTTAAAATTTAAAATTTTTAAATAAATTTTAAAATTTAAAATTTTAAATTTAAAACATAAATAAAATAAATTAACGTTAAATAATATTTTTTTAATTTGTTTTAATAATAACTGCACTACGCATCTAGACAGTGGTGTGTTCTGTTTCGTTAGGTACAATGTCGAATATAGTTGTACCATATCCCTTTCGTACTGACTAAATGTACGCGTGTGAGTAAGACCCTATGAACTAAAATCAGTTACTATCACTAGAAAAGCATAGGCGGGGAGTGGAAAATTATTTTTAACACTAATATTATTCAATCATTGAAGAAGACAATATTTACATATCCTGAATGAAAAATGAAATTGAAAAAAACCACAGAAAATAAATAGGTATCGGGACAAACGCTTTACCGACCAAGCTAATGAGACCAGTTCACTTTACGCCATCTTCATCGATATCGTACGTCAAATTCAAGACCTGTTAATTTTATCAACCATTTTAAATCCCATATTATTGGCTGCTATCTTTATGATGATTACACAGTTATTCCCAAACACAATTGCAATCTGGATAGAGTCTCGGATATACCTATCCGATATTATTTATAAGAGACCTCTTTTTTGTTGATCATTTTTACAGGCCTTTCTTTCCTGAAATGATTGCCCTCATTGAGAATAATTACCCCTAAATGTGGAACAGATGTTGAATATTTTTAAATAGATAGAGAAACAAGTGGTACAGAGAGTCAGTTGTGTATCAAGAGCCGAACAAGTGTCTTACTTCTCCTGCCTTCGCCTCTCCTGAAACCCTCAACATCTGCTGCCTCACCAAGCAACTCTGCCTGTGAATATCTTGATGCCTACCTCTTCAAAACTAGCCGGCCCTGTTAGGACACCGCAAATACCAGGAATCAGCCCATCCAACGCCCCACTTTCAGCACTGGGTGGGTGAGGACCTCCCCACTCAGCATCCTCAAAAGTAGAACTCAGTCCTATGCGGACATCTGTCAGGTTATTCGTGATCTGGGAATGTTGGTTTTTCTTCAAAAAAATAGTCCTGTCATTAATTAGAAAAAGGAGTCTCAGTGCGTTAAACTCAATTTTGGTTTCTGCAAAATATGATCAGTTAAAAAAAAAAGTAATATATCATTCTACGTCAATGTGGTGGTGGATTTTACTCACACATGCATCACAATAAAATGATTCGCGTCTCGGGGAGATTCATAGTGAAAACACAAACACAAAACATTATCTATCAAATTAAAGGAAACGCGTTAAAATGTCGTCCCATTCACTCCTATTCTAATTATACACGTATACAAGAATATTATTCCCTTTCACCAAAGTGTTCACAAACTGAAACTAATTTTTACTAGGTGAAGAAAATGGGTAATGTATCTCGAAGAGAAAATTCAATGCAAAGAAAAACAAAATTAAACGAACTAATAAAAATGTGAAACCATTAACAAGGGCCCTTTTTAATTTGCATAAATACAAACACATATTTTTTACATATTCACACGAACTTTTCCTTCCGCTTTCCACGAAAATATCGCCCCGCTCTGTCTAGCCTAAATGCATAATGTGTTTTCATTCAGCCACTTTAAAAGAGCTAATTCATCTATATGGATAGTTTTTAACGTCGGGGGGAATGGTTCGGACCTTTTTGTTCATGCGCGAACTTACCCCGCTCGCAGTCGTGTTTGCTTACGAGTTTTATTGTTGTCCCGATGAAATAACTCTCTATGACACAATAGCAGACATCGCACACACATGCAGAGTTCACTAATACTACGATGCGATGGACATCCGGATACGAAAAGTGAAGCTTGTGTGAAATTTTGTGGCAAACAAACTGTGGTGCGAGTAAAGCAATTTCGTTTTAAGGGTAAATGCGAGGAAAATTTAACAATGCTCATACGTAAGTACCACTGAACAGAATATTCCAAGAAGTGCTGACGTTTTCTATCTATCCTCAAGACGATTTGGTAAATTCGTAATAGAAAAAAAAAATCACAAGGTTAGTTACAACTCCCTACCCTGCTGTGTATTACATTCTTTTCATAATAAGAATAATAATCATACTGGGATCATTTGTATAGCGACGTTTTTGTGAAGAATCACCTCAAGGGCGCTGTACAAATAATACTTCCTATTCTCTATCTAATTATGTACAAACAGATACAGAAAAACATACTTACCTGGCGAGTCGTTTCAGATGAACAATGTTTTATTAGAAAATTTAAGCATGAAGAAAATGTTTTTATAGTTTATAGTTTTTACAATGTTATCCTCCTTTTATACAGATGCTTGCATGTTTACAGATATATTTGTATGTGTGTTTACATATGATTTTTTATGATTTATATGATTCATGTTTACAGAGGATTTTTTATGATTTATATGATTCATGTTTACATATGACTTGTTAGAAGATTGGTGGCAAAAGAAGAGTTGATATTTATCTGAAATATTTAAAATTTTTAGTACTGGAGAATATTTATAAAATGACCTTAAAAAGCTTAAGAAGTTCTTAACAGACATTATCATTTTTTATTCATCTTTTACACCTTTAGTTATTTACAGTGTTGCGGGCTGTGGACGTATTTGCGAACCGGTGCGTGAATTTTTTTAATCTTATTCTATAAGTGGCTTTAGGTAAGCACTAATCGGCTAGCCTAGCTAAGCAATTTACGTGTCCATTTCTTCAATTTATGGATATGTTTGACTGAAAAGATGAGTTTTAAGGTAATTTACCTGATATTTAAGCTCCGCTCTCATCTGCGCATTATCGTAGTAACGCGGTAAGCAAGTGAAGTAAGTATGTTAAATAAATTTTGACTAATTTTTTATTAACAAATACGTTTATATAATACTAGCTGGGAATAAAGTTATGAAGTGAATTCATGCTTGTCATTAGGGTGCCATAATTTATTTGACAGCGAATGTAACTATCTCCAAATAAAGAAAAATTCATTTTAATATTTTATTTCATTCCAAACGTTTATTTTTTCAAAATATATCTAAATCATAAAGTTCTTAAGTAGGTACCTACTCGTGTTTTCCATTTTGAAAATATCAAATACTTCTAAGAACTGTCAATATCATTCTTTATTAATTTAATTTGGTTTTGGCTGCTACCTTTTTGTGACTACAAGATTCTTCCCGAATTTATTTGAAATCGTTAGATAGTGTCTCGGATATACCTATCCGATTTTTATTTATACGCGATATTTGTTGACTTTAAGTCTAATATTAATATATATATATATATTTTTTTTTTTGTACTATCTCTAAGAAGATTCAACTGAACTTATTAGTAATTTATGGACCTGATTATCTGCTTTATTATTTTATAATGTCATAACAATGGTTTTACCCAGCCTTCTGACAAACGACTAGCTTTAAACCGGTTTCACCAGAATTTCAACACGCTTACTTCGATATCGTTTTTCTTATTCAAATGGCGTAGTAAACATGTCAGACATTAATTTTCTAGTTAATGGGTATTTTACGCTCATGGCGGATGTGATGTTCCAAGCTAAAAAGCATTACTTCGACTTTGAAAATACGTATCACAAGCTATGTAAATTTCATGACGCCAGAGCCCACCGTTCGAGAGGTTAGGTAAAAACAATATATGAGATAATATTTTCACTGACGTCATAATGAATAGACTTGCCTTTACCTACCATTTCGACGACTGGAGGCAAATGTCACGTAATTCCCAGTTCGGCACAAGCTTAATTCATTACCATCCTCGTTTTTTCGCTTAATTTTTAAGTAATTTTTAAAACATGTATAAAGGAGTCAAACTAAACATTGATTAAAAATTATAAATTACTTTGTAATCACCCCTTTATCAATATGTACATATCAACATGTTTCCAAAGCTATGCTTTCCTCATCAGGAATGTACAGAATACTCAAAAATAATAAAGTATAGACAAATTATAAACATGAACAAAAATTGATTAGAGTGGGTAAGTAATTAAAAAAAATACATTAATAAATTGGTGAATACAAAGTAATTTTTAATTCGTTTATTAATAATGACGCCATAAAGTGAATATTTTGAAAAAATTATAAATACTGACTTGACGTCTTAATTAAATTGGCGGACGCCTAGCTTACCCAAGGCTCATTCATTACGGTAACGTCGCCCCGCGTGTCAGGGCATCTCTGTGCATTACTTGCTCTCTGATTTTCTCATTAAAGCTCGATTTTATTAAATTAGGAAGTTGAAAAGAGTGTCAATGATTTTTTTTAAATTTTTTTTTTAATTATGACGAATTTTCTAAATTCTTGAACTTAAATATGTACATTAAAAATCATTTAATATAATTTCCAAATACCGTTTATCATGAGAGAGTTTTTATTTGCAATCATTGTTCTCACGCACGTGTTAACAATGTGTTTATTTAGCAGTATAAAATTCCAGAATGTTCAGTTAAAAATATTTCACAAAAATGACAAAGATTCCGAAGAAATTTTTAAAATAATTTTCTGTTATACTGTTTCCGTATTTTATTTGAGAAAGAGAACGTCTGCGTAAGTTATGTCAGATTTTCTACTCTATCAGATTCACTATAAGATTCGTTTACTTTGCACTTTTTCAATCATTCGCTACAAAATATACTGTGGGATGGGGAGGTTGTGCAGCATCAATTCTTTATCCCATGATCACAACTCAAAAACTGTTACTAAGAATAATATTCAAATTTCACCCATCATAGCCACTTTGTAATAAATTCGCAATCATATACATTAGATAGCTAAATAATACATAAAGACTATTCTCATGTACATATGGAAAAAATATTTAATTAACAATACACAACAAAAACATTACACTCGCTACTCATCACACCTAAAATGCATAATTCTCCAAACGAAAACTGCCTTCGCCCAACGACAGTTCTCCCCAAAATGTTCAAGTCTTTATACCATCAGTCCTCAAAATTGATTATTTGCAAAAGAAAGCAATTATTTTAAAGAATGTCTTACATCGTGAAAGAGATTATTATTATTATATTAACTTATTTAATAATATTTTTATATTAAACTAATATATATGTGATATTTTATTTATTTTTCGTATATATTTACTGAATATCTACTTGCAACTTTACATTGTTTTTACAATGCTTCTGTTTCTATTTCTAACCATGTTATCTTCATTTCTAATTCTTTACACGTAGGTAGCCGGTAAGTGCTTACCTAAATACACTTATAGAATAAGTAAAAAATAAATTAAAGTTAAATTAAGTTACTATTTAAAACTCCTTACGCTTTTTAAGGTCATTTTATAAATATTCTCCAGACCTGAAAATTATAAATATTTCAAATAAATACAAACTCTTCTTGTGCCACCAATCTTCTAATAAATGTAACATAAATAGAAAAGGAGGATAAAATAACAATTTCAAAAATCACATCATCTCTAAGCTTAAATTTTCTAATAAAACTGCGTTCACCTGAAGCGACCTGCCAGGTAAGTATGTTTTTTTGTATCTGTTTGTACATAATTAGGTTAAGAATTGGAAGTAATATTTGTACAGCGCCCTTGGGGTGATTTTAAAAAAAAACAGGGCTATACAAATCATCTAATTATCATTATTATACAATAAATTTCGACTACCATAATACGTATGTGCCTAGTTTGGTAGTTGAAAAATTGTAAAATTTATAAAAAATTTATAAAATGAATAAATAAATAAATTGTACGCGCGCCACATTTGGTCATTCACCGCGCAAAATGAGTGTAAGTAAACCCTTTTTCTTTCTTCTTACTTAGCAGTTTTGTGTGTCGTTGCATCACGGAAAGCAGTCAGTAACGCGCTGCAAGCCGGCGCGACCGCCCGCCTCTCCTGCGCGCCTGGTACCCGCTGCCGCTAGCTAGCTCTCCTGACACTACAAATAGTCGAATAAACAATCTGTCGCTACACTGGACCCTCCTCAAAACTCAGTGCAATCAATTCATTAATGAATATTTAATCGCCGCGATAAAAAAATAATTTTTATCTCGCAAAAAAAAAACACAAACAAACAAAAATATTACAGATGTGATTTTTAATGTTCTATTGTTAGTGGTGTTCCATTTTCAAAATAAGTTAATAATAAAATAAGTTGATTTTTATCGATCCGCCGCGATAGGCGATAAAGAATTTAAAAAAAATCAAATAATATCGTGTGACCGATTGCTTCTTGATAAATAACAATTTTACGGTATAAAACGTATGTGTTTTATTGTTTTCGATACCTTATCCACGGCGGTACATATTTCTGGTAATAAAATACCCGTGGATAGTGAGTGTTTCAGAACGTGTAATGGATTTGCAGATTTGGACATAGTGATACGTAACCGCAGTCAAAACACTGCTCCGAGAACTAATTTGTACGCCCTAAATCTGTCCTCTTCTGTTCTGTGACATTAGTTAGTTCCCGGTGAAAGATCTGTGAATAAACTGAGTTGGACTTTGATAACATCATTGCTCCTGCCTACGTGATGACAGTTGCGTTTTGCTAGGAAGTGTTGTCTGTGCTACATTTACCATTTCGGCTCAAGTGCTTTTTCAAACCCTCCAGAAGATGGAGTCCCCCCAGATGTACGACAGTGGCGGCCAGGTCAACGGGGGCGGAGGCGGTAATCCCAACGACATGAAAAAACTACCAGGAAACAATAATAACAATCAACCTAACGCTGTCAATCACAATGCCCCTCTCGCTCTACGGCCAAGACACCTCCCGCAATACCAACACCCGGAATTAGATGAACTTACCGGACAAGAAATCAGTCTCGATCTCCAGCATCTGATCGAGGATCAGTTCAGAGATCAGGAAGGACTCGCCCTGTTGCAGGAGATCCTTCCGGGAGGAAGAGCCAACCCTCAGAATGGCGTGTTCCCCAGAACAACGCTCGCGTACATGCCGCAGGGTGTTCACCAAGGGGCGTATCCTCCCGACCCTCCCTCTGACTCAGCATCAGTGAAAGAGGAACCCCAAGAACCGCACGACTACAGAAGACAGTGCCAACAGATCGGTCCACTGCCACTTCCTCCAGCGCCCTTCGTCTCGGCTCCCCCGTTCCCTACCGGAGGAAGCTACGCCACCAACGGAGCTGGGGGAAGTTTCCTACCTCCGGGGGCACCCCAACACCTCGCGCTCAAACACAAATCTCTCCACGCCCACAATCACGGACATAACAACAATCACAATAGCAGAAGACACGCCGGAAAAGCCCTGGACAAAGGAACTGACGAGTACAGAAGAAGACGAGAAAGAAACAACATCGCCGTCCGCAAGAGCAGGGAAAAGGCGAAGGTTCGCTCGCGCGAAGTCGAAGAGAAAGTCAAATGCCTGATCAGAGAAAAGGACTCGCTAGTCAAAAGACTCGAAGCGATGTCCGGAGAGCTCAGCTTGCACAAACAGATGTACGTGCACCTCATGAACCTGAACCATCCAGAAATCAACGATCTCTGCCGCAGCATGCTGAATCTGGGCTCCGGACCGGATCACCCGATGTAGCAACGAATCCGGCACTAAGCACTGGGTATTTTAGTAATTTGATTTTAAATTCCTGAAAGAAGGTTTATCATGAAACATGCCTGATGTACAGTAGTGTCCGGTCGTAGGAGACCGAATATCGAAGGAGATTCCTAAACGAAGACGCTTTTTGACCAAGAGATGCTTGTGAGCAAACTGCAAGAAATGATCTTGCGATGTCGAGAAATGCAAAGACGACCGTTTCTGACTTGCTGACGCGAGATTCGTGTTTGCGACACGATTTGTCGTTTTGTGTGATTGGTTTCTTTTTGGGATTCGTTGCTTTAGTGATAAAGTGGTTTCTAAAATAAATTAAAGTGAACTAAGGTCAGTTAAGGGCCGCGGCCCAACTTACGATCTCAGAATCAAACTGCTTAAATAGTTTAATTATTACTATAATGTGACTAAAAGAAAAATTAGTTTTTAATCATTAACAACGACAACATTCAACACTAGTTTTGTAAGGAAAATTATTGCTCCTAGTTTTACGCGAATTTCTCTAGTTCTAAGCTATTTTCTATAGAAAAGTTTTACCATACCAAAAACTTTATAAGATGTTATGAAAGTTAAGCGAATATTTTAATATATTGTAATGTAGATACGGTAACTATTTTTATTAATTGTATTGATTTTTTAAATTCACACAAAGTTACAAGTACGATTTTTTTTCTTCATATTTTATTTTCATTGATAAAAACATGTTTCCAAAATATTGCCTAAACGAAAAAGCTCTTTTCTGCTGTTAAATAATGAATATCAATTGTCTCATCAGATTAGTGTAATTTAATCGTTATTTAACAAACAGGTGAATCTGTCGAAATCAATTGCACAAAAGCTCTTCTTGCTTTACTTTAATTTAATCTATGAATACGATTAGTTTTCAAATTGAGCAGTGATACAACTAATTTAAAGGTAAGAAAACACATTTATAAATTTCAAATAATAATTAAATCAAACGCTCCTTCCAAAGGGATGCTCAATAGAAGACGCGACTATCAAGAAAATATCTTAAATTTTCTTGTGCTGTGTCAATTTGAAAACACTCTTCAACAAAAATATCAAACTGAATTCAAAGGTTTCGAAAAAAAAAATCTAATTTAAAAACATAAATATGTGCATGATCATCTCTAGTGGAATATTTACGAATTATTTTGACCGCTAAAATGTTTTGATGACTAGATCTGAAGCTGTGTTCTCCCAACCTTTCTATTTCTTTTGCGATATTTTTAATGTTGGGGATGCATTAGACCCCTGGTTCTGACCCGTAGGATTATTGTGTAGTATAACAAAAACAATCATCGCTCCATCATGAACCACCGTACTTACCTCATCTATCTATTTCTCTTGTAAACCTTTCATAAACTTTTTATACTGAATTTATACTGTCCTATATATTATATTATGTATGTTAAAATATTTATTGTACATAAAACGATATATATTTTTATTTTACAAACAATAAAATTCTATTTATAACTGTTACGCAAACTATTTATTTATTAATCTCCCTTCTTTATAATATTATATTACATGCTTTTACTCTGCATTCTACAATTACCTACACATATATTCTAATTTATTACCATACGAAAATGACCCTTATTAACAAAAAGAAATGAAAAAATTACATAAATTTCGATGCCGCTCTTATTTCAATTATGGAAAAAGTTCTCGATTTCGATAACATTCTTATTTCAAATATATAAAAAATTCTCGTTTTCGATGCCATTCTTATTTTAAACATACAACAATTTATCATTGTCAATGCCACTCTTATTACAAATATGGAACAAATTCTCGTTTTCGATATCATTCTTATTTTAAACGAAGAACAATTTATGGGTTTCTATTCCACTATGTTTATCACATATCAAAATTAAAATTCATTACGATTTCCAAAAAAAAATCGAAGATGTCTCCTAACAAAAAAGACAAGAAAACTTTCACAGCGTTTTATCATAACAAAGCTGTCCTATCAGCCATGTTAATTTTAAACATATTCTGCAGTATACGTTTCAGAAAAAATCAAGCTACATAATATATTTTATTCTATATATTTTCTCATTACACCATATTTATATATTTGTAAATATGACTCAACCAGAAATGATCCAAAAACACTAATCACACAAATGCATTATAATAATAATTTGATTATTTTCATAGCGCCGTTTTTGTCAAAAATCACCTGAAATTTTTTATTGAACTTCAGAAGAGAAAATTCCAATAAAAAAGAAGAAGAAAATTGTATGAATTCAATGATCTTTCTCTTCTAATAACAATAAGCAGATGTAAGCAAGACACGAGGCTCTTTCGCAATGGCATTTGGCAAGGATATCACTGTCGGAAGAGATTATATATGCACCAATACACATATTCGTAAGTTTGTGTCGTTTGGATCAATTCTAATAACACCGACCTGTACTTATAATAATATTTCATTTATTTTATTTACATTATGACATTACTCCTTTATAAATATGTATTTTTACTTCCTGCGCATAAATCTTGGTACACATAGTTAATAAATTTAACAATTATTGTTTTATATTGCAAAACATCCAGATTTCATAATTTTAAGTCGACGTTTCGGACATTCTACCAATGACCATCATCAGGGCATTCATAAAGAGCACTAAGAGCTATCTGAAACGGTGGTCCCAAACAAGCCAGAGACAATCAGATCAGGACATTCGTGAAAATTTCTAAATAATTTCAATTCAGCTTTCTCGTCCCGTTTCAGCTTTTGATCAAATTACGATCAGTTCAAGCATAATGGTCACGCTGTCATACTTGCCCGTTCTTAAGTTGATCAAAAGCTGAAGCGGGCTGAGAAACATTCAAACAGCGTTTTACGGGGACCGTTCAAATGTCGAAAATTCAAAATGGCGCCGATCGTCGATTTTATTTGACGGAGGTTGAAACAACCAAGGCCAAGTTAATATTTGAATTATCGAAAACGAATGCTTTTCTGTATTAATTTCAAAATGACACTTTTTAATAATGAACACGTTCGAATCAGTTGGGTGATTTTTTTCACAGTGGCGCGTGAGTCAGCCAATGCCATCTCCAAAAAGAATAGGAAGAAGATTTCGGTGGTCACATTATCATGATGATTAAATAACTCGACAAGAAATAACCACAAAAAATTCAATCAAATCAGAGACACGGAGTAAAAAAAAAACCCGTTTTGGTTGGAACATATTGATTGCGGGGAACTTTTTGCTACTAAGTGCCATCGCGAGCTGAGGTGATGTATTTTTTTTACATCGGACCCATGCGTAGATGCGTAGTGCACTTTCTACTTTCCATTTCATTTTGGTCGTTAATTCGAGGCCGAATTTAAGCAGGCCTGTCCAACCGAAATAAAATTCGAAATTAATTGTTATTAACAATGATTTTTCATTTTCAAAAAATGTTTACTTTTTATTGTGAAGTTTTTTTTTTAATTTGAATACCGCACGAGATTTCCAACTGTCCAGGAGCCTATTCAAATCGGATCATAAAACACAGCTAAGCCATTTCAAACAACGTTTTGATTCTGAATTGCATTATCTTCCCGATGTCATTAAATGTCCATTAGGAAAAAGTTAGTTTCCATTTCAGACCAGAATTAAAACTATAGCGGTGGTAACACATTTTTTTATGGTAAATAAAAATATTGGTAGAGTTATTAAAATTGTTGAGTTATTTTTGAGTTATTGTTACTTTCATTAAAAATAACATTGCGTCTTAGGGGGCGTGTTTGACATAAAATGACAAATCGTGTACTGTATACAAAATATATAAAAAAAAAATAATTTCATGAAAATAACGATAAAAACGTACCTTCAAATTATACATAAAAAAATTGACAGGAAAATTCGGTAGAGATTAAACACAGGAATGACCGCCCAAGCATAAAATTGTCTTCCGGCTGAACGAGTAGCTAAAATTTAAAGAAAAAACATCGCGCAAAGCCAGAAATGTCATCAATTGAAAGATGGGGAAAAAATATTGAAATCTTTGTCTTTTCAAATATACTCGTACGTACGATACGAGTTTCTATTAATGAATTTTGAAGCATATAGTACATTTTTAATTATATCCTTTAATTTAATATTATGCTAGCTGAAGTACCCGGCGTTGCCCGTTCGGAGGAATGTTTTGAGGTTGTGATGTATTACCCCTACCCCTACCCCTACACCTTCCTCTAAACCTACCCCTTCCCCTACCCCTACCCCTACCCGTACCCCTACCCATACCCCTACCCCTACACCTACCCTCATTACAACCCCTACCTCTAACCCGAAATCTAAACCTACCCCTACCTAGTACTTTTTCTCTCATTTTGAAGAAATCAAGTATGAAAAATTTCATCACGATGAACCAAATTTCTGCTTTAAGGCGTCAGAAAGGGGAATGGGGGAGACAGTGACCTTCCTCTTGTTTCGAAAATCAAGTGTGCAAAATTTCATCAAGCTCGGAATAAAACTGTAAATTTGAACACAAAACAAACAAACAAACAGGCACCACCCGGGGCACTCTACTTTTATAAATAATGAGATTATATCACTTATCCCTTTGTTTACAAATATAAATTATTTTATATGTATTTTATATTTTATATGTATCTAGACATCTTTCAAATCTATAACATCCATTATAATTGACTATTATTAATGAGGTATGTATTTATGTAATTACATGTACGTATATGTATTTAATCACACTTTTATCTCATTTCCTCGAAATATACATAAATAACATTCCTTATCCTTGTGTCTTGAATGTTTCTGATATATGTCTCATGTTTTAAAGTCCTTTTTTGTTATGCATGTCCTATGTAGAATAACTTTTATCTGTCTTCATTTTAACAATCAAAACGATTAAGTTGATATCATTTGGGTTATTTATATAATTTTTTTTAAAATCTCTATCAGAATACATTTTATCTTATATTCTTGGCAGTGAATACTGAGGCGAGTAAAATAGCGTGAAACCGTTTTAAGTTCTGAAACGGTTGTAAAAGTTAACGTGTAACGATTAATGAATAAAGATTCCAATAAAGAAACGTTTAAAACAGCTCCTGCAACACTTTCTTAAAATGCTATTGTCGTGAATCGTTTCTACAAACGCTTTTGTGCGAAACTGCATCGCTGACCGATGCTACTAAATTTTTTTTTTTTTTTTTAATTTTTTGCTTCATTTTTAAACAGTTTATTTTGAGAAACCGAAACGGCTTCGGTTATTATTTAAAATAAACTGGAACTTCAGTGAGAGGGTCACTGCTTCCTTGGAACAGTCGAAATTAAAGTTACATTGGGCACACTCTAGTACTGTTTAAATTATGATTTCTGCAAAAGATTGTTATTCACTATGTGGCGTCATTATTAATAAATTAATTAAAAATTATTTTGTATTTACCACTTAATTAATATACACATATCAACATGTTTCGAAAGCGCTGCTTTCTTCACCAGGAAAATACAGGATACAAAAAATAATAATGTCAAGTATAGATTGTGTTCTATGTTTATTATTTGTCTATACTTGACATTATTATTTTTTAGTATTCTATATATTCCTGGTGAAGAAAGCATCGCTTTCGAAACATGTAGGTATCTGTATATTAATAAAGTGATGAATAAAAAAATATTTTTAATTAATTTATTATAATTAATTTATTACATTATTATCAAAAGCGTCCTAAACTGCGAAAGTTAGACAGCCCTGGCTTTAATAAAATTCGTGTGGCCAAGCTCAGCTCTGCCCAAAGCGAACCTTGAAAAGTGCTCCCTCCACCGTCTATGGTAACTTGTAACTACCACTGGCAACTCCAAATTTCACTTTTTCTCTGCGTCATCTCTGCTTCTTCCATTTGTACCTCATCCACCTCTTCTCCTATCCGTGTCTGAATGAATACCATCTGATGGACGAACAACTTTACTGCAGGCTTTACAATTCGGCAATATTAAAAAATATATATTTCTTGAATTTTCGGATCTTCCAAACTCTTTCACATTTGATAACCATCATGTCAACTTTTGTCGAATCCTCGTTAAATAACTACTCTCGGACTGTATCGACTCTTGATCAATGAGGCACTGATCATAAATGAATAATTATTGTTTATAATTTTTTTTATCACTGCCATAAACAAGGCATGGCGTCCTTTTTATTTTGACTATTATATTCAATTAAAATCCCGAGCGAAGTCGGGTAATTAAACTCTTTTTTTATTATTTAAATTATATATTAAGTTGAAAGAAATACATTATTTCACTCTCTTAACTTTACTACATACATATTATTGTTATCTTATTTTATTTATACATCTTACATATTATATATTACATATCATATTACTTAAAAAAACATTATTTATATATCTTACATATTATATATTACATATCATATTACTTAAAAAAAACATTATTTATATATCTTACATATTATATATTACATATCATATTACTTTAAAAAAACATTATTTATATATCTTACATATTATATATTACATATCATATTACTTAAAAAAAACATTATTTATATATCTTACATATTATATATTACGTATCATATTACTTAAAAAAAACATTATTTATATATCTTACATATTGTATATTACATATCATATTACTTAAAAAAAACATTATTTATATATCTTACATATTATTCCTACCTTACACATTATTCATGTCTTACGTGTTATTCCAATTATACATATTATCCCTATCTTCTTTTATTACTTATATCTTATATTATACATCATATTACTTAATAATACATAATATTTATATGTATTATGTATTATTCCTATCTAACATATTTTTCTTCTGTTACATAATATTCATGTCTTATTTTATTACCTATACTATACGTTATATATCATGTTACCTAATAATATGTATTATTTATATATCTTACATATTTTTCCTATCTTATTTTGTTATTTATATCTTACATTATATGTCATATTACTTAAAGATACATAATATTATTCCTATCTTACATATTCTTCATATGTTACATATTATTCATATCTTATTTTATTACCCATAACTAACTAACCATCACGCCGTTTCCCCGCAGGGGTAGGGAGAGAGGACGGACCGCCAAACAACTCGATCTTGGCATACACTTCTTGCTTCATTCACATGCATACATCGTCTCATACATTCTCTTCTATTTATTCTATTATTCCGACTTCTGACATGGCCCGACTCAAGTATTTGATTCACTTAATCGTGCCATGTCTTCCTCGGATGTCCTCGGCTTCTTCTTCCATTCACATTCGCGTCATACATTCTTCTTACACTCCTTTCTTCGTTCATTCGCTCTACATGCCCATCATACGTTATATATCATGTTTCCTAATAATACTCATTATTTATATATCGTACATATTATTCCTATCTTAAACGTTATTCATGTCTTACATACAATTATTATATAATAAAAATTTAATTAAATGATTTAATTTAAAATATATATATGAATAGATATTTAAAATTTTCTACAAATATTTTATTTCATTTTGCTACTTAATACATTATTATAATCTAAAAAAAATCATTTTTTATGTATTTATTTATGTTTTCGATTTATAGTTATTACAAGCCGCACGTTCAGATGAATATTTTAATCGAATCATGATATATATATATTTTTTTCAAATAATAACACGAAAAAAAACTCTATCTACATGTTTAATTTTCACAGATCTTTTATAAAATTTATTTATTCTATTTTAACAAGATTTTAATACTGATATTCCTTTTAATTATTTTTATTCAATAGGTACCTACCTATTTACATTAAATTCTCTTAAATCAATTAACAACATCTGTAGCTCAATGGTATATGCATTTGACTGAGTGGAAAAGTTGCTAGATCAATTACGACACCAACTCAAAAATATAACATTCTTATTTCAAATCCCTTTTAAAGAATTGTAAAAAAAATCAATCCTTAAAAAGTTACAAATTTAAATGTCGATGAGTAGGTAGGTACTCGAAAAAGAGACATTTTGTTTTTAATTATTTAATATGTATGTTATAATTATATTCAAATCATTTCCTTTCATTCGAAATTTAAACAGGAAATACATTTTCCATATTCGTCATCCGTATGACATATTGCAATGAAATATAACACACTGGAGAGTCCATATGTGAAATTATCTATCACTGAAAAATATCCAATAACACGGGTCACAGTTCAGTACAATTCACAATTCGAATTGCAGTAACGGATACTGCCGCGCATAGGATATCTATGGCCGCGCCAGTTATTTTAAGAACCGTGCCGGCCGGCGAGATTATCAGCATTTTGACGGCTTTTTTCACTCTAATTCCAAGTAAAACTCCTTCATCATCGGGCATCACGCACTACTCACAATTTGACATTTTAACTCTGCAACACACTCTATAAAGTTGCACCGGCGATCTTTCGAGCCTTTATAACTTCATTAATTGTTTTTATATTTAATTCGTAGAAGTCCATTTTAATTATTTTCTATCTAAATCGGTTCTGCCGATAATAAATCATTTATTTTTAAACCCCGTCCAAATTAGAATGGGGTGCGCGAGTAAAGAAAATCATATAAATAAGTCGTCACAATGTGGATAACCGCAGTTTGAAAATGTACTTGAACACCGAAACAACTGTCACAATAAAAAAACAAAAAAATACGTGCAGAACTTAATAATAACATTATTAAATTTGATTTACATTAAATAATAAAAAAAAATAAAAAAATTATAACCTCAGATACCTATTCATCTCATACTACCACCATTTTATTATTTTTATTTCTTTATGTATAAATTATTAATATGAAATTACACATATATATTTCAACTAGATCAATCCCCCACCCCCCCTTCCTTTCCTCATCCATTTAAACAAATTGATTTATTTGTTTAATTGTCACTCGACTCACACAAACCAACCAAATGGAAACCTGCAAATGATCAAGTTTCTATTACCCTATATTATATCTTATTTTTATGTAAGCTATTGGTCTCCCAAATAAGCAAAAATAAAATTTATAAAAAAAACGTAATTCCGTTGTAGGAGACAATCTCATTTCTATGAGTCGCCTAGATGATTATTTATCAATGTTTACATCTGCTCGTACCACGTTAGTCCGGACTTGCCACCTCCATAAGTAGCCGTAGGTAGGTGATTTAATATCGAATAGACCTCGGAAATGGGTCAACGTGTTTTGGCCACAACAAAGGATCACTAAACTTTCTCCTCGTGTGTTTCTCTGTTCACCTCTGACCGATGCAGACTTATAATGCCTTATGGCATAAGGTCCCTTTAGAGGTAAAACTCA
>JAHDVE020004621.1:0-38721 GCA_022606495.2 Halesus radiatus | reverse complement strand
TCGAAATATTATGATTGTCGATACCTCATGATTATCGAAACAGTATGATAATCGAATTAATTGTTTGAACAAAACCAATTTATTTTAAACAATGATCCCCATCGATTTTGATGCCGTCGACCTTTTTAAGACATTACTATAAATGCAAATTGTTATTCTGGTATCAATTATTCATTAGAATGAATCAAAAATTTACATTGAATCGATTCTTTTTCGAATTGAAACATTTGTAATGAATTTTTACCGACTATTTAAAAAAACATTACTGTCTCAATTACAACAAAGTAAACATTAATGGTCAATCACGCTTAGAATCGAAATATTTCATCCGAATTTTAATCGATTATTTTTAGAAATGTTGCAATATTTTTCATTCACAACTTTTATTTTCTCCCGTTGCATAACGGTATGTTTTTAACTCCTACGTGAAACGATATTGTAACCCCCGGATCCACAATCAAGCGTCCCATTACCCACCGCAGAAGAAGTAATTCTGAAATCCAGAAGTCGAACTAACTCATCTATCACGTGCCTTTGTTTTTTTGCCAGTTGATTTGTTGCCTGAAGCCTTCACCGTAATATTGAATTCGAATATAAAATCTTGTGATTGATGGTTGAAAAAATATCATTCACCTTGACATAAAACTCAGAAACAATTCATGATCTTGTGGCTTGTCATGGTTAGAGATTGCAATACGGATTATCCGGATTTTTCGCAATCACGATCCGTAGAAAAAAAATCCGGATATTTCAATATGATATCCAAAATATCCGAATTTGAAATCTTTTATAAAATAAGTTATTTGATTCACATGTGAAATGAATGCGTCCAACGGGCTAATAGGCATGCAATTTTTAATATGTAGACATTGATAATAATAATAAATGGATTACTTCTATAGCGCCGTTTTCGTGGGAAAATCACCTAAAGGGGGTGGATTAAAATTTGTAATAATAAGGTTGCACTATAACAATATGTTAACATTATGCATAGGTACAAGATTTAGTACAAAGAAGTGTAAATAATATTGAATGTAAGAAAGAGAAAGAATATGAATGAAGGAAGGAATAAAAAAGTATTGATTCGTCGGAAACTAAATATATTATACTCGTATACACATACGAATAGGATAATGCACGTTAAGAGTGCAATAAGTAGCACTTTTAAAAATTTTCTATATGACACCCAACATGTTTTTTTCGCGTGTTATTATTGTCGGTCATGTAATTCTGTAATTTAAAAAAAAAGTGTTCTGAAAATCTGAACATCCGGTTTTTCCAAAATGGCTCCGGATTTGCAATCCCTAGTCACGGTACAACGCCGTTCGTCAACCAAACACTGCATCTTTAAAATGTATTTTTTCATTATTTAATTTATTTATTTTTTACTGTTAAATTATAAGAATTCCTGCTTGTAATATCTATTATTTTATTAGTACGTATTATGTTATTTAGTATGTCACTAGGAATTTATAAACGTATTTTTTTGTGATACATAAGGTGCAAAATATTCATTGATCTCTCGTTTCGGGAAAGGCAAAAATTTGTGGTAGGCTCCAGAAAATCTTCATACGATTTTTTTTCTGAACCGAAATACATAACAATGATAAGGATAGAGTATCTATACGGGTTCAACATGAATCGATTCATTCATTTTTATCAAAGTGAATCGAAAATTATGTCTCCCCCGTCCCAAGAGTGAAAACGAAATATCATAATATTTACCTTATACCAGACCATATTGAAAAAATTGAAATTATTCAACGTAAATTCTTTAAGCAAATAAATTATAAATTTAACTTACACCTTGCAAATAATACCGATTCCTTAAAATTACATAACTTCATCACGCTTCAAACACGACGCTTTATATTTGATCAAATCTTGTTATTTAAAATTATGAATAATGGCCTGGACTCGCCAGAGCTCAATAACTTTAAAAACATTCACATACCATCAAGACCAACCCGACAAACCGATTTTTTTTATTTGCCCGCATGCAGGAACAATCTCAGGATAAATTCTCCAATTCCCCGTATTTGTACGCAATATAACGCACAATTTCACAATATCGACATTCTTCACAATACCCTTTCAAAATATCGAACTGCAGTAATACGTACGACCACAAATTGTGATACACGCCTATAAAATGTATCGAGAGCATCTCCTGTCCCGATCCTATCTTCCTCTCCTCCCTTTCTTCTTATTTTGTTTTTTGTAATAAAACATATTTACTTAACCACTTTTAGCATAAGAAACTTTGTTGGCTTACCTTTTGTAAAACTTCCTTTTATATAATTCTGTATTAAAAGCTGTTTGTTTCTTACAAATAAATAAATAATATGGTGACAATATGGTGACAATCGGTAAGTTTGATTAAAGTCAAGATGGCTACCAATTTAGCACGAGTACTTGGCACATAGACTGTGGGTAGGTACTTGTAATGTGTATGCAGAACACGGTGTCACTATTTTGTTAATTCAGAATACACTGGTCGTACTTAAATATTATACAAACCCATGACAACAACACGTTCCGAACACACTTTTGTCAGGTTATATTATTTTTATCTAATTGTGATTCGCATAACAATGACATGGGTACTGTGGAAGAGGCTAGTTGGAATACGTAATACATTTTAATCGACGGTAGTTTTGTTTTGTTTTGGAGAATGCAGAATTTATAAAATGTTTACAAAGTTGTTGTTGCTTCAATATTGTAAATTTATTATATCTTAATTTCTTTTCAGCAAGTGGAGAGGGTTTATTTAAGATATTAATATTATTAATTAATGTTACTATTTTCAGCTGGCAATGTTATTCTCCTCAGGTGCTGCGGGAATATGCTTTTATTTGAAAAAAATTATGTTTGTAATTGTTGGGTAAAACAAGTGTTGATACTCTGGCGAAACCAAGCAGTAGATAGTGCACAGCAGTGGCGTGCATAATATGTAGGTTGGTTGCAAGTATAAAGATGAATATGCTCATAAAAAAAAGTTTATTCGTTGAGAACGGTTATGACATACAAAAAACCTTTTATCATTAATTTGTTGCTTTTTATCGTAGCACAGCTTTTCAGCCTTTATGGACTGCACGCACTGATGCACCGGTAGATGCTAAAAATATTATAATGCGGATATAATAATATTATTAAAAAAAAAAATACAGAAATCAACATCCTTAAAAATAGAGTCAAAACATGGCTGATAAATCTGAGTGATTATGAACTTGCAAACTATAAAAAATCAATTTAAGATAAATGGATATTTAGTTTTAAAAAAAAGTTCCGGCCGCCTCAGAACAGTTCTCCCCAGTGAGGAGGGCTGTGAATACTGTGACTTTGTACTTTTGTACTAATAATATGCTTTACTTACTTACTGTTCTTATAATTATGCTTTGTACTTGGAAATGATTACTAAAGTCACATACATGTAAAACCTTTAGATAGAAACTAATAAAAAAATAATAAAAAAAATAATGAAGCTCGGTTAGCAATGCGCGATAGCGTTATACATTAATTGTCTACCGAGAAGCCACATGAAAATGATCAAATTTCCAAAGGAGGAAAATTGGGCATATTAACAGATACAAATGTAAATTACTATATTAATACGTAGGTAGGGTAATGTTCGGCTTTTTTCATTAATCCCCGCCCCTTTGTTGGATATAAAGACCTAGTTAGATATTACAATTCCGAGAATTTTACCCGTTTTTAGTATGTTTTTCCTTGGTAAGTAATATTTCCGAGTACAATCATCTATGTAGGTGTAGGTTTGGCGAGTTTCCGGAATCAATGTGGTTAACAAATAATATGTGTATAAGAAAACTAAATTATTCAATTACTTCTTTTTTCTTGACCTATAAAAGATTCAGACGATATCCTACCATGATCAACAGTCAATAATGAAGACTGTTCCCTACATTTTTTTTTCGAATGTATTTAAATTCTGTATTGCGATTTTACATTTCATTCATTACACAATTATTGCATTTCACTTTATTTTCTCAAAAATCATTTTGTTTTACGTTCATTACATTTCCAGATGGTGTCCTGAAACTAGTGGTACAAGCGGGAAATTATAATTATAAATAAAATTATAGACGATCTCTTTATAAGACGCTTATTTTCAGACCTCAGACAAGTTCAAGATATACGATAGACAGCCCAGCCGACCAGCCCGCCACAATGCTACCAACCTAAACATCGTATTTTCGTTCTCACAACTACCAACATGACAGATATATAACACTAGTGAACTCATATCACATTTGGAATCGATTGTGTTGTATAACTTTTGATTTGAGCTTTCATTTTCGAAGTAATTTTTTTTTAATCGCTTGGTACGTGGTTACTATCAGCTGTATACTTTATTTTCAAATGTCTCGAAGTGTACACCCGACCCCAAAAGTTGATTTAACCCCTGCCGAAAAAAAAATAGGTTGAAAAAACGAAAGGAACTTTTAATCAAAAACAATTGTTTTTTAAGTTCTCTATGCGAAGCAGATTCACCGGTTTCCCACTTGTACTACTAGTTTCTGGACACCGTGTATATCTACATTTTTTTTTATATTGGTTGCCAAATCACAATAATTCCGCATTTTGCATTACATGTCTACGTTCTAAATAGCTTTTTACGTGCATTTTATTCATTTTATTCTACATTCGTAGGTACAAAAATTACCAGTAATAATATCATCTCTGAGTAATGTCTATATACCGATGGTTAAAATATTTATGTTCGTAACCATGCTACTAAACGAAGAATATTTATATTTGCGATTAAACTTAACCAGTTTTCTCTGTGATTGTTTTTGTTCATTTGCCATAATAAAGGTCTCAACAGAACGAGGGGGCTAACATTAGCTGCGGCCACAGCGACGCGAGTCGCGAAATGAGTCATGGAGTCATGATTATCGAATTAAAGCAGAAGTTAGAAAGCTTTTTTTATAGTAATAATTAATCGATTAATTTCGATTTAATAATTGTTCTGACAGATAAAGACAGAAAATATCGCAAAAACGTTCATATCTCCCCGTAAACTTTTGTATATATATAAAAATCAATTTAAGTTTCTTTGTTTCTCCTTGATGTTCTCGAAAATCACTGGACTGGTTTCGCTGAAAATAGCACAGTTTGTTCACAGTTTGGGAAGGTTTAGAGAGTAGTTTGAATGAAATCCAATGTGTAAAACTGTTGCTGTGACGTTTTAAAATTAGTTTGAAAAACATTGAACCCGCCATGTTTTATTTAGGTTAGCCCATAGATATAACACACCGATTTCATATTCAAAAGAAGAAAGTTTTTTTGGGTAGAATATTTTCAAAATGGAAAACACGAGTAGGTAACTACTAAAGAACTTTATGATTTCGATATGTTTTGAAAAAATAAACGTTTTGAATGAAATAAAATATTCAAATTAATGTTTCTTTATTTGGAAACTTTCTTTACTTTCGCTGTCAAATCAACATCAGCTAGTTTTAAATATTTTCGTTTTTTACAAGGTCTAATCAGGTTCCATTTAACATTTTATTATGTCGATGATTACGGCAATTATACGAGTAGGAAAATATTTTTTTTTTATTAATTTTTAAGACCGATGAATCCTACAATTAATTACTGTAGCTTGGATATTGTAGCGATAAAGATTTGTGTTATAATATTGTTTTAGTTTTCTATTTGATGTTATTTTATGGTTTAAAATATCTGTGCACTTATAATTTTTGATGGCTCATTATATTCTGCTTTAAAAATCTATGTAAAGGGTGTATAATCAAATAAATAAATAAATTGGATGAATCTAAATTATAATTGCATCGGATCAATACAGTCAGAAGATTCCGGTTAAAACAATAATAGAATTATACTGCATATCGTAATGATTTTAAAATACTTAATTAATTACGGCTTGGGGGCAAACGTATTTATCTACATGTCATATTTGTATGGGGAATAATGAAGTAAATAAATTTTTGCCTGGTTACTACTTAAATTAATCTGTTAATATGACGTGGGTTTGATAAAATCTATCATTCGCCCTTAGCAACGTATATTATTGTTCATGCATTATTTGCGATTATCTCCACTGTACGTAATACATGAGGTACGGCATTTAATGGATTTTAGATAGGTGTAACGATATATAAAATTTATACCCCGAAGACATCACATCATAAAATACAGTAGGTATATTTAGAAATGACATCATAGAGAAAATAATTTAAAAATAGGCGGTAATATTTGTCAACTGTAATAACTCTAATTTTGGTCAAAAATAACAAATTAATGAATAGCCCTTTGTTATCGGAATAATCACCTATCGCAATTAATGGATGGTTACGTATCATCGTTCAGTGCGGGAGTAAAGTGGGAGCCGACTTTGAGCTATTGACGCGGGAGACAGTTCCTAAGGCTGCTCTCTGACGGTCCGGTGAGAAATGAATATTTCACTCGCTACTGGAAACGCTGCGCAGAAAAGTCCCACAATGGACTGCGTTGCAAACCGTTACCTTACTTTAGCAAACTTGACTTTTCTGTGCAGTGTCTGCAGTAACGAGTGAAATGTTCATTCCTCACCGGACCGTCAGAGAGCAGCCTTAGACTAATAATATACTCTTATATATTGTTATTGGTCAGTTCGCATTCACGTTAACATTTTCGAACAGACGAGGAGTTGGGATACTAAGATGATCCATTTTCAAATTAGTTTTCTTTTAGACTTAAATATATATATATTTTAATATTAATCAAATAATATAATATGTTAATAGGTGGTTGCAGTTAATTGTAAAAGTCGGCCTGTAGCCTGTATCCATCTTCGTTTTCTATAATTTCAGTCTCCACGAAGGCAAAAAACGCTCGGCCAAATCAACTGCAGACTTCGTATAAAATCAGAAAGACGATAATAATTGCAATACGAAACGCAATCAGATATCATTGAAAATCAAGATAGCAATAAATGCATTACTTTAAGAGGAACGGCTGCTCGGCCTGCTTCACACAAAATTTAATTTTGGATTTGAGGACAAAATACCCACCCAAATTGATTTTTTTTTAAATTAACGGTATAGTAAATATCTATTACGGATTGGAAGTATTTTATATAAAATAATTTTTGTTTTTTTACATCTTTAAAAAAACAAATTTTCGTGTCGATGTTTTAAATTATGTACGGCATATTTGTGTTCCAACGTAAATTAGTAATTAATTGATAAACTAAAGTTCTTAAAAACTTAAGACAAGATTTTTGTGCATATCGCAAATGGTAACAATTATTTTTATAAACAATAATTATAAGCCTGAAACACTCATACAAATTGAAAAAAAACTTTCCGAGCAAAGATAAATGTCGCCGACAGGACTCGAACCCGCACCCTTCTGATTGCCGGTCAGATGCTCTACCATTGAGCTACGTCGGCTTATCGCAAACCTGCCAAGTTAATCAATATATACTAGTGTTTCATTCAATAATTACTGTTTTTTATTATATTTCACCTGTAAACAACCAACTTTATTAGTATGAGAAAGGCTTGAAACGGCTAAATCCCTCAAATAGATGGAGTCGAGACAAATTATGTCTACATTTTATTGGTGAAAATTGCTTTGACTTGTCAAATATTTATTAATTTATAAACTAAAGTTCTTAAAAACTTAAGACAAGATTTTTGTGCATATCGCAAATGGTAACAATTATTTTTATAAACAAAGCCAGTAAAAAACAGTAATTATTGAATGAAACACTAGTATATATTGATTAACTTGGCGGGTTTGCGATAAGCCGACGTAGCTCAATGGCAGAGCATCTGACCGGCAATCAGAAGGGTGCGGGTTCGAGTCCTGTCGGCGACATTTATCTTTGCTCGGAAAGGTTTTTTTTCAATTTGGATGAGTGTTTCAGGCTTATAATTATTGTTTATAAAAATAAAAGTAAATTAGTAATTTTAAATTTAAATGTAATTCCATCATAATGCTGATTTTAACACTTTTTAATTTTTAATTTTATATTTCATTATATTTTCATAGTAGAAGGGGTAATTTTTTTTTTTTAACACCATTAACCCCCAAATAATTGCCAAAGTTGTCCCTAAAATCGTGATTTTTTTTTTCTTTAATGGCCTATATTTCATAATTTAAGGCATAAATAAATAAAATACTTCTAACCCGTACTAGATATTTGCTACACCTTTCGATTTAAAAAAAATAATTCGGTTTTGGTGAGAATTTTTGCCTCATATCCAAAATTCAGTTTTGCATGAAACAGGCCACGCAGCCTTTCCCTTTAAGGGTAAACTAAACGTAATAAGCGCTCACAGCTGGCGCTAATTTAAATATTAACACTTTTAGCACGTAATGCTTTTGTATATTGAAATGAATTGTTTGTTGGCGGGTGTACATATGGAATATGAAATAGAATAAATTATTATTGTAACTTTAAAGCTTCCTTCAAGAAACTTATAAAAATACTGAATATGTTAGTGTTGTATACAATAATATATTGTACTTTTATAGGCATATATCTTGAAGGCGGTGGCGTGCATTTCATAAAGCCTGACAACGACAATATTGTGACATAAAACTTCACAAATTTTTAGAAAGAAAAAAAAATTGTCAGAAATGTTTGCTTTTTCTAAGCACTTTCAATTTATTTATATAACAATCAACAAAAGATAATAATAAAGACGGCCTTTTTACTTGAGCAATGCTTTTGACAGGGTTAGTCATAATAAGTTGTGGAAAAAACTGACCGAACGACAAGTACCACCGCAAATCGTTAATATATTCAGTACATGGTACAACCAACAGGAAAACTTTATCAGATGGAATGACAGCCTATCAGAAGCAGCTCAATTAAAGTGCGGTGTTAGACAAGGAGGCTAAATGTCCCAAGTGCTGTTCAATGTATACATGGATGAACTTGGCAAAACTCTGAAGAAAACAAGAATCGGATGCTACATTGCTGGGGTGCTACAATATCAGCTATGCAGATGACATGGTCATTCTTGCCCCATCGGTAAGAGCAATGAGAAAACTTCTAGCCATATGCGAATCGTACGTTATTAGTCACGGGCTGATGTGTAATGCTAAAAAATCATCACTGTTGATTTTCAAGGCAAATGCGGGTCCTGCTGTCATTCCGCCCATACGTCTTGGCGTAGCCAATCTTGAAATCTGTAGCGAAATCAAATACTTGGGGCATGTCATCACTGATGACCTAAACGATAAAAATGACATAGAACGCCAAAGAAGAGCGCTGTGCGTACGTGCCAACATGCTCGCCAGAAGATTTAATAGGTGCAGTCCTCCGGTAAAAAAGCAACTATTCCAGACATACTGCATGAGCTTTTATACTAACGAACTATGGACAAGATATACACAAGGCGTCATGGACACACTCCGAGTGCAATATAACCACGCTTACAGGGCGCTGTTCGGCCTCCCTTGGAGATGCAGCGCCTCGCAGATGTTCGCAGAGGGAAGGGTGCATGGGTTCGCTGCTTTGATGCGCCACAGAATAGCCGGGACGAGTCAGCGCTACCGGAGATCGGAAAACACTCTTGTCCAGGCCGTCGCCCAGTGACAGGGCGCGCCCCTACATCGTAGATGGAGAATTTCCCTCAGGCCACTGTAGCATAAGTGCTTAATATGTTATTTTAATTTTATTTAATTTTTTATATTATATTTTTACAGCATGTAATTTATTTATTTTTAAAATGTATTCTTTTTATATGGCAGAGTATTGTACTCACCGCTTTGTAGTGCTGAAATAAAAACATTATTATTATTATTATTATTATTAATGGCCAACAAAACATATGCTAAGCATTTACAATCGCAAAGACTGATGCCCACCCTTGGTCATAGGGCAATGCACGCCACTGCTTGAAGGACTTGAGCGTTAAACCTATAATAATTTATTCCGTTTCATAGTACACCCGTTACCAAACAATTCGTTCCAATATTTAAAAGCATTAACTACGTGTTAAAATATGTTTTTTTATAAAATATTTTAATTTTCGCCATCTATGAGCGCGTATTACGACTCTCATTCTGAACGACGCTTTACGAACAGATGCATTCATACGTTATTTTCAAATAAATCGATGTTTCTAATTAAAATTGTTTTTCACGTTCTGTGTCACCTGTACAAGCTATCAGGCGTCCTCTTGTCGGTATTATCGATTAGCCGAGTTGGTACAATAAGACAATAAGCAGTTACACTTCATTAGTGATTTATTAATAACCGTGTGTTCTAATCGACAGTAAATTGCAGTTTGCAGTGGCTTATCGAAAACCAGCAGTTATTTATGTCGCATTGGATAATTATTAACGATCTCCGTTACTAAGTACACGTACCGACAACCTAACCGGGCACTATGTGCAAGTTATAAATCAAATCTTTACGTAATATGTACCTATAGCAATAATTTGAACGAAATTTGTTGGAATGAAAATGGGTTTAAACGATGTATAGAGTCAACGCGCCTATGTACGATCCTCGGGTAAGAGACGGATCATATATTCCGTGCATAATAAACATGCCGACCATGAAATCAAATTTATTTTCTGGTTCCGAATCAGGAAAATCAAAATTTAAAATTTAAAATGGGCTTCCTAATAGTGTTTGTAAGGATCAACATGCGTTGCTAAATTCAAACGTGAAGCATAACCTCAAATCTGAATGTACGGTGCTATATTGTTTTAAAATCACAAAAATATTGTTTAAATACGAACGAAATTTAAATACGAACAGACCATAATACCCTCCCAGTCATTTCAGTAGTGCATTTAAAAACGTCCTCAAAGTTAGACAGGAGTTTCCTAGCTAGATATTCAACTAAACGGCGCAGGAATACACAGTAAATAACTTCCCTTGTTCCACTGTTTATTGGTATATTCGTTTGAAATGATTTCTAACTATTAATAAATAACTAAAGTAAACAACAATGATCGGGTATGACAGTTTTTGAAAAACAACAAGGAAATGTCAAAGACCTGGGGGTTGCCATAGAAATGACATGCTTAGTTCAGAATTTATTATTTGTCTAGAATATTATGCCAGACTGTACGTACCAACAATTAAGTACATATCGTAACAACCGTAAATCAGAATATTTAAGGTTTTTGTGTTTAATTTTTAGAATCCGCTTGAAAGTAGTTTGATAATGGCTTCGACCGCCGAAACCGCTATATGCAAAACCAGCAGAACTTTGTAATAATATTAGCTTTTAACTTTTTGAAGAAAAAAGCTTTGCAAAAAAAAGGTTAAATAATATCCAATTATAACTGAACACTGTTTTCTGAAGCGACTGGAACTCTCTAACAGTGAGCCATGGCGTCTTTTTACTTTTGGTTCTTATTTAACTATTAAATACTAATTTAACTGTCTAAAAATATGACAACGACAACACGCTATCGTTTAATCCATATTTTTCAATGAGGAATTCCAGTGAAAAATATTACGGTTTATAAATGTATCATATTCGTAAGAAGCATTTACTCTGTGGTTTGTCATAATAAAAATGTAATCTTTTACATTTGTTTTAAACCACTTTAATTTAATATAATAATCTCGACCTTGTTTCGGAAGTACCCTTTCACATCAGGAATATATTAAAACTGAATTTTCACTGAAGTTTTAATATATTCCTGACGAGGGAAGGGTACTTCCGAAACCGGTCGAAAGTATTATATTGAATTAAAGTGGTTAAAAACAAATTTACACATTTATTTTATAAAAATACATATATTCATATGGATCAACAAACGGCGATTAAGAATATATTAATTATACGTAGAACTTATAAATCGTTATTAAAAAGTGAAGAAAAAATCATCTCATCAAAACACGGTGTTATGTTGGTACCATTGCATTCGGAACATCTGACGTCAAACACGTATTCTGGTTTTGGATTTGTGTGGACATTTTTATTTGTCGTGTATTTTTTAGTTTTGGTGAAATTTTAACATTGTGGATCAATATAAAAAAACTATTATTAATGAAATAAATAAGAACATTCATGGGTAAACCAATTGTCAGTGCGGATATTATGACAATGTTAATATTAAGTAATATTATTATTCTAGTTACAGTTTATAAAAAGGTACAAAATTGTATCACTTATGTTTAGTTAGGGTTTACCATGAATGGAATATAAAATTATGTACGGTAAAGCTCATCCTTGTTTTGACATTTGACATTCTGATCTCATAACTGCTCAAAACCGACCGGCCATACATTTGGAGCGTTTTGGCGCTATTTAAAAAATTGATACATTAAAAATTATTTTAACTGTAAAAACTGACTGAATTTAGGTTAGAACGTCATTAATTATTAAAAAAAATAATAATACAAAAAATGAACTGGAGTTCCTTATTATAAAACGAATTCGAAAAAAATGTTTTTAACCTCGTGTGAATCTAAATAATAAGCATAATTAATCCATTAATGATTTAGCCTTACCAAATCATTACTAGGTAAGTGTTTTAAGATTTTAGCGCATACTTAATAAAGTAAAGGAAACAGATATCCTTCTATTATTGTCTGTCTTTATTTCTAAGAATCGCCAGGGTAACAGTCAACATGCCAACTCATCGACTATTTTAAACCATGTACGCGAGTTGTTCTGATGACTGTGAACTCAAACTCATTTGCTAATAAAAAGCTATTTTCCGGGAAAATATTGTAACAGAGGGTGGGTAATTTCCCGTAATATTTTCCTTAATGTTTCTTCAATGTACTCCATTGTTATTTTAAAATGAACTAATCTAAAAAAAATGTGTTTTTGGCAGTAAACGGGAAAATCGGTAAGAAAACAGCAGGGTGAGAGAAAAGTTGTTTTATGTGAATACTGCATAACATCCATCTGTCCGGAGTCAGTGGGACTATGGTATACCCAAATTCTAAATATGTTTAGAGATGTAGATACTTCAAAGTGGTGATTGACTTGAGCATTCGTTCGTTGCGAATATTCGCCCGTTTCGAGAAATGTTCACGGTGCCTGAATGCCACGGTGCTCGGTCGTGCTCCACACGTCACTCCGAGTCGAAATGGCGGACGTAGAGTTTGTGTGTGCTGTGTTCCTTCTAATCCGATACTGCCATTTAAAAAAGAAAAGAAAACGTGCCTTGGTGACTGTAAATGAAATGAAACGAGAAACTGAAAAATAAGAAAATACAGTTCTTTTTAACAATCACCAATAAACACGCTACCGCGCGAGATGCTCGTGCGCAGTGACTGACATCAGACATGTTGTGCCGAAAGGCGAACATTTACAAAGGGATTCACTAAAAAACCGACAACTGGTCGGAGCACGCTCGGTGCTCAGCGTTCGACCGCGAGCAGCTCGGCTCGCTGTATTGACATGGCGAATATTCGTGTTGGAACGTGTGCACAACGAGCGAATGCTCAAGTCAATCGCCACCTTAACAATATATACAATGAATGTAAACTTATAATATGTGGTTTTGTTCATAATTAATATTAACTTTGTATTTTTAAACATGAAACCAAAATAACCATGAAACCCGGAATAAATGTGTTAAATCACAATTGAAGCAGAAAGCCTCCTTGATATCTTCATACAAAGTTCACGAACACAATTTCTTCATGCCATAAATAAATATTAAGCAAATCCAATAGTTATCCGAGGGGTCAGTGATCGATGAATAAAAATTATGTTTGCAATATTTATTTAGTATTATACTAATTAAATTATTTGTTTGACCTTTTCTGTCTCTTGCGATACGATTCAGCAGAAAACCACTCAGGGCATCGACAATGAGCCATTGACAGAGGCCTTCGAGAGATCATTATTGGATATTTTAATTGGTTTTCGAGGGAACTATATCTGTACGTGCAAGTAAGCACTATTTCCCTCCTGTCTAAATGCTAAATTCATTAGCACATAGGCGTATATAACTACATATTTGCAAAAATTCTGTTCGTATGTCCCACTAAAAACTCAATCACATGAGCTCTGCTATTTTAAAATTTGCACGACTTTTTCTAGAATGTTTAGTTCAACGCAACTTTTTTCTTCTCGCAATGTAACTTTCATCATAAATGTAACTTTGTAAGATTAATTAAAATGTTCAAAAATAAGATAAGACGCCATATTGCTTTTCCATATTATTCGAATGTTCTTAAAGAAAAAAGTTGTGTTGAAAGCAAGGAAGAGATATACCGATAGAAGTATGTTGTGGGCGTGTTTGTGCATCCGAAATAGGGTCAATTTTACCTTAATTTGGGTAATAATTTCATTGGATTTTTAGGTAAAACGTCCATAATTACCTTCACTGGATTTCAAATTGCATCTATTTTTAATCATTTTGGTGTGCTTTTCATAGGATTTAAAAAATTATAATTTGAGGAGATTTGTCTTTTGAAATCTTGTAGGTACATTTTCCTAACTACCTATGTAAAATTTATGTATAAATCATGTGCAGTATTGCTTGAGTTAGCAAACTACGAAGGGATGTTTAGGGCCATTTTTGAGTGTTGGCCCTTAACATTAACAATATGTTCTTTGAATACATTATAATTAGGTATGTGAAGATTCCTTGACTTACATTCTCGTCAAGTATTTACACGGACAATGCAACTCAAGAGCTGTTAACTCATTATCACTGTTGGACAATTGTTAGTTCATGGTTCACACGTATATCTTACGTCGCCAGTGTAGATGTGGAAGTTTCTCGCGTTACAATCGGTGTTAAACTGTGTCTGCAGGTCATTCAATATGAGATAATAGAAGTGGAATAATGCTTTGGAATAAAGGACTGAATATTAAATTATATTCGCAAATGAAAGTTAAGCCCAGTTCTCACGATTTATTCGTTTTGGATTATTTTGAACTTATCCAAATATAACAATAGTCATGGAACTTTTTCTGCTTTGAAAATCGTGATAATTATTTAGCCAATAACTGCTACGATAACGAATTATTAGGTAAAAAAAATCAAAGTTATCCGTGCGGTGACTGGTTGCGTCAGCTGCGATAACTGGCTGCGCCAACTGTGATAACTGGCTGCGCCAACTGTGATGACTACGCCTAGGTACTATGGCGTGTCGTCTCCAATAATATCGGGATTAGTGCGGTGAAGAATCAAACTCGTTGGTATGATTATCACTGTCGTAATGTTACAAGTATGAAACTGAGGTAGGAAGAAGAACGAGACAACCTGTCATACGTTTATATATTTCTATGAGTCATGCTGTATCTTTCATACTCGATTGTCCTTTTCATATTCTTGGAGATACGTCCATCACACATATAGAAACTATAAATTACAATTACTCAATGAAAGAACTAAACTCTTCGATAGAAGACTTGTTTCTGACCTACCTTTTATTTTCAAAATTGTTAATGATTTTATAGACAGCCCTGAAATTGTCAGCATAATTAAATTTAATATTCCAACTAGAAGAACTAGTCGATCTAAAATTATATTCAATTGTAACAATAATTTCAGAACTGAGTCATTAAAAAATTCTCTATTACTTAGACTCCACGCAGAAGGAAATACATATTCAGACATTGTAGATATGTTTAACTGCTCGGAATACAAATACAACCAGACGATTACTGCATACATCCTCAACGATTATTAATATATGTGTCTAGAGTATAAGTATCAGTGAATGTGAGGAATGTTTTGAAAATTTGAATCTGTAACTAATAACTTGGAATGGTACTTACACCATGTTATTCCTGTATTTGTTTGTTATTTTATCTATGTACTTACTGTGTTTTGCACCTGTTTAACACAACTAACTAAATGTAAATGCCAATATAGGGCGCATATAATACAATAAATAAATAAATGTATATATATTTTGATAGAAAGCAGTCACTTTGTGGTTAGACATATTTAATGAAAATAAAAAAAATAACTTTGTTTATAACCACGAGATTTTATTTTAATTTTATTAGTTATATAATTATATATAATACAAAATTTTAAAAAAAACTGTGACATGCAATTATCGTTTACGGTATATTTATACCGTTGATATTAAATAAATACTACATTCATAGAAAATCCGACTCTCGCGCACTTCATGTTCATATGAATGATAAGAAATTGCAGTAGTCCATGCACCACTAGCCAACGTCGCATGCGCAGTTCATCACCACTAGCGACCGGCTGACGCATTTTTTGCACAGTATGAGCGTATGACAGACCCGGCGCTGGGTATTTATTGCCCCGGTGTGAGGCTACCATTCAGAGCTGAACCTTAGCTAATGTATAGTGACTACGTGTGAATAACCAAGTACTTCCCAATTCATTTATCCCAATCCGTTCTCACTCCCCTCTCCCATTTCCTTCATCCACAGAACATTCCCCAAAATAAAACGCCACCGATCCATTTGTTCTGGGCACTTGAGACACATGTGCTTTATTAATAATTTTCAAATATGTGTTTTAGTATACTAAAGCGCTACAGCTGAAGTGTCATGGTTCCAATAACTTCGAGAAGTTTGGACTCTTTATTAAAACATAATTTACGAAAATATAAGTAAATATTAATAATAAAAACACATTTAAACATTCGCGAACACAATACATAGTCTTAAAAAAATTATAAACTGCGGTTACAATGCATTTGAGTTTTCATCATTCACCGGAATCAAATTAAGTGTTGTAAGCCAGTAAGGTCAGAATAAAGGTGTGTGACTTGTAAATAGACATTACCTCGAGGTCGTGCGTAGGTACGAATTGCAAAGATTTATGAAACAAACAAACATTTCTTCATCCGAGTAAATACAAGGTTTCTCAATCTGAATTTCTTAAGCCAAATTCACAATACTTGATATCTCAGGTTCAAGTGCGTAGTACCTACTCGACAAATCGAACTCAACGAATTAACGTAGGTTATCTAACTAGTGTGATAACTTTCACATAATTTATTATATAAATAAAGCTTTTATATGCAAATAAGTAGTTTTTAGTTACATATTTCGATAATATCATTTTACCTAAATCCAGGTAGAGCGTTTTCAATTACCTTTCTTGAAAACAATTTTAAATAATTTATTTTATTTTATTTAAGTTTTTTATTCCAGCAGGACTCGATGGGCGGTGGAACCACAATCTGGCACATTACATGAGATATACATATTTACAACACGAAAAATAAATAAAAACATAAAAAAATAAATAATGATAAAAAATAAAAATAATTGAAAAACATAATGACATAAAATCGCCCTTGAGGTGTTATTTTACAAAAAATGCGCTATACCCATCGGTAGGTAGATAAATTAAATATTATTTTGTAATAATAATAATTATTATTGACGATTTGTGATTATTTATAACTTTTTCTTTAAATTCACACGTAATCAACCTGTGGTCCGAATCTTCTCTTATTGCGGTCTGGGAAAATAATTTTTGTGGCCCCCAAATTCAAAAAGTTGGACACCCCTGCGCTAAACGACAATGTTTCTTGAATTTCTTGAACTAAAATCAACAATCAGACAATAGGATGAAACTGAAAATGCCATTATCTTATTTCAGCGAAATTATCATTCCCATGGAATCAGTGATCATACCCATCTACTAAACAAGAGGAAAGGTATTTATTGTTGATTGAAATGTTGCGGAGTGTTTTATGTGTATTTTCGACAATGTTTTCAAACAAGACGCAGCATCCGCTGATAAAAAAAATACCATTCCAGGATAATTATTTAAATTTCGAACGAAATTTATTTTTCATCAGAATTTCGCGGCGGCCACAGATCGTACTAATTTATCAGCGCAGCGATTCGGGAAGTCTGTGATCTCCCGCCGTCACCCGTTACAATGATAATATTACTGTTTTTATTTTTTATTTTTTATTTATTCATTCAAATATCTTTTATTCTTATTATTAGATGGTCCAGAATGACCGGAAGGACCGGAAACTTAGATAGCGTATGTTTCTAGGTATGTCTTAAATACGCATTTTCGAAAACTTTTTTCTAATTGAACACTAGCTGATGTGTACCCGGCCTTGCTCGAGAATTATCATTCTACTATTACTATCTCTGAACAATAAAACGAAGAAACATCCATTTGAAAAATTAATTACGTTTCAAACATTTATCTTTTCAAAATATATCTAAATAATAAAGTTTTTAAGTAGGTACCTACTTTTGTTTTCCATTTTGAAAATATTCTTCCCAAACAGACCTTCTTCTTTTGAATGTCATCTGTGTCTTACCAGAGTGGTATATCTATGGGCTAACCTAACATGGCGGGTTCAATGTTTTTAATAATAATTTTAAAAGGTTATAGCAACAGTTTTACATATTTGGATTTCATTAAAACTACTCTCTGCCGAGGAGTTCCTCGGCACTAATAATAACAAACTGTGCTATTTTTAGCGAAACAGGTGGAGTAATTTTTGAGAAAATCGAGGACAGACAGACAGACAAACATTCATTTTTATATATATATAGATAGATTTGAAAAATATGGAACAATGTTATTCATAGATAAATTCAATAGATATAAATTTTATAACTTGTGGCTTTACTTCGGAGATAGAATAATAGAAGACAAAAATATAATGCAAAATGAACATAAAATATTATTATGCGGTTTTGTTGGGAAGTGTGTCATAGTCAAGGAGAACGAGTTGCGATCTATTGTTAAAATACATGAGATTAATATTGACATTGAAAGAATATTCTCAATAACTTCAATACACAGCCGAATCGTTAATCGTAAAAATCTCGGCGCTGGGTAGCTAAGAAGGTCAATTACATAACGTTATCTGAATCGCTGGACTCCATCAAGGATTACAGCAATCGATTAAGTAGTACCCACAGATAGGTGAAAAAATTATATTTTATGTTAACATTATTAACATACAACATCAATTATAAACAGAAGTTATTTGAACGTGTTAATCAATAAAAATAATTAGATCGATTTTCCCTATTTGTCAAAATTAAGTAAAAATAGTAAGTATATTTGCATTTCATACGTGTAACTAATTCCACATTCTTTGAGATGTTGACGCCACAGATCAAACGATTACTTACCTTTGATAAGGAGCCTTATCACTGTACACTGTACAGTGTACACGTGTAATATTCTCATTAATTTGATCGAGTCATTTGTGTTATAGTCATATTTTTATGGGATCCTACTAATTCCAAAGATGACACTTCTTTGTTATCACTGTACACATGTGAGATTTGCAATCAGTTTTAATCGATTCATCCGTATTATAGTTTTGTTGGCCACTTTTTATAGATCTCCACACAATCCTAAGGTAGCACATCTTTGATTAAGTCCTTATCACTTGATCAACGATGTGATTTGCATAAATTTGCTATTAGTTTTTTATTGTTTTAAATTAATGTTTTACAGGCCTCCCATGCATTCCTGAAAATATTATTGCCACCATGAGAATAATTATCCCTGAACGTCTAACGGGTGTACAATATTTCAAAATAAGTAGAGAAACAACTGGTACAGAGAGTTAGTTGTCTACCAATAGCCAAACAAGTGTTTTACTTCTCTTGCCTTCACCTTACCCGGAGTCCTCGACATCTGCTGCCTCGCCAACCCTCTGGACTCTGCCTGAGGAACCCTAGGACCTACCTAGTCAAGGGTAACTGGCCCTGCTTGGGCCCGCCAGTACCAGGATCAGGCAGAGAACAACCTCATATAGTACACTTCTAGCACTGGGTTCGAGAGATCAGAAGATTGGCACCCCATACAACATACCCAGAAAGGATTGAAAGCGTATTTGGTGCCAGCAACCCACCCCATATTTACAGTTTTTTGCGGACAGACGTCATCTGTAGCATTGTTGAATGAAAATATTATATTGGAAGGAAGCGTAGAATGAAGAAGAACACAGGAAATATGATGTGGGCGTGTTTCGTGATCCAAAAGTCTGGCCATTCGGACCTTAAATTTCAAATTCAGAAATTCACTCTCAGTGCAAATTTAAAATGGAATGGAATATACGATGTCAGGCAGTGGAAGTGAGATAGTGGTCAATATTTTCATTGGCTCTCTCGAAATTAGAACCAAAAGGTACTAAGTCAGTGGCTACATCGGTTTCTAATCAAATCTATATGGAAGGCATTAAGCGGAAGGAAATATTGAACATTACGAGTAGATATTAAATGCACACGAGTACATAAGGACGTTGCATATTGCTACAAATTACGAGAAGCTTTCTACATTTTTTTAATCAAAATAATTCACGAAGGTGATATTGTTTTTTTTCTCTATGGTTACCTGAACTAAATTCCGTTTAATTTCGCGGATGCGTCGCCTAAGGCCTAAGGTCAGAGGTACATAATAACATATAGTATTATTATATCTACGCGTACCTATATATCCTGCAATGATTTTTCTCCATGAATGTCTAGAATTTTAGCACCTTTACGAGTAATCGCTAACAGAAGGAGCATAGACAGACACAACAAGAACTGTTGTGTTTCGCGCCTAGCACCAACACCGCGGGCTTTGGTAATGATGACCTCGGAACTCGAGTGCCACGTACATTTTATAAAGGAATTGATCTACAATCAATATTTTTATTTGCAGAATCGCTGTTCGGAAGTTGAAGTATTCCATCAAATTGAATATTCATGCAGGCATTCGACCCTTTCATAATATTATATCGGTATCTACTAACATCATTCTGAGATCGGTTGTTTCAAGAATAAATAATTCGGAATTGGTGAATGTCTACTTGTCAGTAATGAGTCTAACAATAATAAGAAAAGCCCGCCTGTGCAGATCTGTTCACTAAACATTGATCAAGCCATTTAAAATTGCTTCTCATTTCCGTTGTATACCACTAGGGCGGGTAGGTACTGAAGGGATATAAAAAAAAATATTTTTCTCTAAAATTAATTAATCTTTCTATTTTGCTACTGAAACCGTAAAAAATGCAACGTAGGCATCGTAGAAGTCGGGTAAGTGTAGAAATAATAATAATTTACACGGCTTTGGAATAATTATCAGTACCAATTATTTGAAATTTAGACATAACAATGTTTTGGTTTGGTGACATTCACGGTGAACGGTTTTCAAACAACGTTTTTTGAGTGGGTACCTAATGATACAAATACAAGCAGTAATAATGGGACGAAATTTGGGTATTTACTTTTTTGTATTTTTAAGTAACAAAAGCTACACAATAATTGTTTTGACAGGTAGATTTATTGGAGGCAAAATGTGGTTTATAATACGGAAAAACCAACATTAAGGAAGTGAACTTCGATGAAAAAATATCGATTTATATAGACCTGCTTTGGGGAAATGAAACCATAAGAATAATTTGCCGAAAATGCCTATGAAAGAAAATATATTCTACGAGAACCATAATAAAAAAGGACACAAACTATGCAATATTGTTTTCCTTGTTCAGCATACTCCATGTTAGTCATTGTTTTGTATAGTTACCTCATTTTTATATTATTACATTGTCCTGTTATTTCACAATTATTCAGAGTACAGTAGAGTACAGTACAGTAGAGTAGAGTAGGTACACTTGCGTTCTATTTATTCTCTGTTTTAGTTATTATGAAATGATTACACCTATAGCAAAAACATTGTATGTCAAATTTAGAAATAATAGACTCTACTAAAGAGAATCAAAGTGTTGAAATGTGACACCCCTAAATCGCACTATTCTTTAAATATTTGCGTACCAAAATCAAATGTTCCAAAAATTGCTCAACATCCATGCTGTAAAAATTTTCCTTTATGATCATCGCATTGTCCGCATTCAGAGAAATTGGTATAAATTATAATTTATTATGATTAATCGAATCATAAATGCATATTATGAGGTATAATCGTCGCTGTTCTGACTACATGTTCTGAATCTACAAAAACATTCTATCTAAAAAAATGTAATGCTAATAATTAAACTAATTAACTAACTAACTGACCATCACGCCGTAGGCAGAGAGGTCGGACCGCCAAACAACTTGATCTTGGCATACACTTCTTGCTTCATTCACATTCATACATCGTCTAATACATTTTGTTATATTATTCCGACTTCTGACATGGCCCGACTCAGGTATTTGATTAACTAGATCGTGCCATGTCATCCTCGGACGTCCACTAATAATTTATTAAATTAATGCTTTAGATAAATTTAGGTATTAATTAAATAAAAATTATTGCTTTCAAATCATTTTAAATAAAGAAAATAGACAGTTTCGTTCATCTCTCGAGAAAACATGATTTTGTAGATGGGTGCGGTTAGGCTTGTTTTTGTAATCATCACTTTTTCGGTTATATCATGGAACCTTTTGTCATAATTAGCTAATGGTGTAGTTTTCTAACCTGCATTATTTGTTTCCTTTCCAGCCATGTCTTTGGACGAGACTCGCCAGTCGCAGCGGCCCTATCGCTACGGCATGGTGCTGCTGTGTATCGGCGCCCTCATCAACTGGCTGGGCCTGGCCGAGAACTACGTGGAGCCCGTGCGGTACATCGGCGTGGCCTGCATCATCGCCGGGGCCCTGCTCATCTGCGCCGCTATGTGTTGCTGGCTGCAGGCCCCCGCGCCCAGGCAGCCTCCGCAAACACATCAGGTTATTATTAACTATTATAAACAATATTGTTTCTCACGTGATGTGAGTACGTAACACTCTAATTCTAATTCTAAAATTCGGGCTTCGATTCTCACATTAAATTTAATTTTAATTTTTTATTTGTAATTTATTTGTTTTTTTTTTTTATTTTTTATTTTTTATTTTATTTTTTAGTTTTTAATTTTAATTTCATAATTTTCAAGTTTTTAATATTTGATTTTTTTTCCTTTAAAAAACAAACGTATACCATACAATACTTTGGTTTCTTATTTCGCTGCTTGATAACTTTGTAAGACTGTAATGAGATATCCTGAATGAGTATCATGATATGGTATACCTACCTATCATGTATACAGTCATTTTCCTGTTTATATCATGTGTCTCGAAGCAAATAACACATTCATAATTATTTTACATTTATATTGTTTGCTTTTATCATTAATTTTGTACATTGTACAATATCTAAGCTAAGTTAAATCATTATCATACCTATGAGAAATAGACTGTGATGTGCAATTTATACTACAATGACATTACAATGGTAATGTTTTTATATTATTTCAGATAAGTACTTACCTATGCGTTTGTCGGGCTATGATGGAACATGTGAAAGAAATTAAAACTAAAGTGGTTCCATAGATCCATAGTGTTGAATACATAATACATATATTCAAAATTCAAACATAGTTAAGAACTCTCGTAAAAACACTCCAGTTCCTACCTTCCTGTTTCTTTATAAATCTACTCGGTTTATGGTAGATTTTGAAGGAAAAGGGATGGTAGGGATAAACTGCCAAAATATATTCAAATAATTCAATATAATTGCAGAAACTAATAATGCTGACATAATTCATATATCCAAGGGACTTTATTGACATTGGCATAGCAATCTGCATCAGTTTCCGATTAAATCCTTCTAAATTTTTGCCTATAAATCAGATGGATTAAAAAATTAAAAATTAGATGGTTTGTAGAGAGATTTAGACATACACTTTACGTAAATGTATTATGCTCATACTTGTACGCCAATGAATAATAGTTTTAATGTAGGTCGTCTGATTTTTATTTGCAGATTGACGATCCGATTCACGTCATCTCAGTTCCATCTGACGACGAGGTCATGCAGCAGAAGCCCCCAGATTACGATTCGGTGGCTGGCGCTCCGCCCACCTACGATGACGCGATCAAGCTGAACCCCGGATATCATCTGCCCCGAGTTCACATCCCCAACAACGGCCGAAACAGCATTCAAAGATCGACGAGTGTGGATGCTTCCATGAGAGGGAGCGACAGAAGCAATAACCACTCTCACATTCTCTCAGCTGCAGCTCTGAATGTTCTCCTGACACCGATTGCAAGCGGTTCTAGAGAAACCATTCCCGGGCAGCTGGAAACCGTTGTGGTTCAAAGTCAACATATTCCTGCACAAATACCCAAAACTCCTCCTCCTCCGTACAGACCACTAAGAACAATTAGATGAACATCTTTTGCACCAATTTTAAAGAGTTAATCTGATTGAAAATCTTACGTTAAACATATCTCGATGTAGTAGATACTTAATCGTCAAAAATACTTAAACGTTAGGCTTAACTAACAATTATTAAATTGATGTAGTTGTTAAACAAAGATGTATTTGAAAATTTTAAATGTGATAATGTCCATTCTAAAATTACAATGAAAGCAATATTCGTATGTAATGGCAACAAGCACCAATTATGTTAATTGATGTTCATATGTACTTTCAAATGCCTTCACGTCTTTATCTAAGTTTTAACCAAAAATGCCATTATTTAACAGGTAGTTATTGAATAGTAATAATATTGAGAGGAACAGGAGGGTATACTAAATAAAGTGCATGGAAAAAATAGAAATATAAATGCTTTGACTGAATAAAAACTAATATTGGGAAGGAACCTACCAATGTTTCTAATGATGTTCGGTGTTCGATGCGTACAATTTCATAACTCATGATGGCACTCCACTGTGTTAGAAAATTGTTTGTAATAATATATCTTATACTTATAAAAAAAAAATTGCACCGATAGCTACATAGTGTCATGGTCTCATACAATTATCAAATTCATTGAAGTGCAACAGTGTGAAATGTTAGGTATCCTAATAAATTATACCTCACTTCCTTTTGATGTTCAGTGTCAACTCGGTTAGGTTTACTTTCATAATCAAATGTATTCAATTCTGTCAAATAAATTGCTAAAACTGCCTTAGCCATTCTGTGCCTCATTTTAATTACTCAAAATGAAATATGGAACTTTGTTATGCAAGTTAATATTGTGGTTCGAGATACCAAATAGCATCAAAATAAATTGTTCACATTATTATGGTTTATCTTTTTGTAAGTACTTATTAATCTGTAAATATTAATTTTAAATTGAAATGTGTGTTTTGTATTGGGACCAAATATTTTTTGATCCTTATAAATCACTTGTGTGTCCAAAGCTAAATTTCAGTTGACATGGTGTATCCCCATAAATTATCTCACTTGCAAAATTCAATATATATACATACATTGTACAGCAACTTAGTTGAACCTAGATGTATTTTAATTATTCAAATTCTGTTTATTGGATTTGGTGTATATAATATAGAAATTCTGGTGGCAAAAAATTACAAAACTGCTGTTTTACATCCAGAATTATTCATAGATTAAAATATGCATTTAAGTACATACATTGCCACTTGAATGTGATAAAACTTTATCTAGTAAAAATGGAACATATTATTGTGATTGATGTTTCGTTTATTATTCAATAAAAGCATTCGATTAAAACAATGTTTCACTTAACATATTTACTTGTAAAATATTCCCCATGTGCCCTTTTAAAAAAAAAACTACAGCAGTAATATATTTAGTAAGGTACTTCTTATAGCAATACTATTCAAGAATAATATTTTTAAAAGAGAAAACAGCAAAGGTGTCAATTTTAGAAATTTTCAAAAAAGTTCATTTGATTCGATAACAGTGGGACTTTACTAAACATGATATTCCATTTTAATCACGGCCTTGGGGTCCCGCATCCACACTTGGAAGGTTATCCACTAATAACCGGACACCCTGTATAATATTAGAGGACATCCAGTGGACTACAAGCTACACTGATAATATCTAAACTGCATAAATACAGCCTCTATAATTAGAATACAATGGTACAAGCTGAGGGTGTGCGACAACTATGCAACAGGCAACTTCTGCAACTTCCAAGGTTCTGAAGTGCCTCTACGATGTTTACTCAGGTCCACCAAAACCACCTCTTCTTGGAGGTTCCGGGTCCACTCATTCCTCGCCTTATTTTATAAGTCAACCAACGCCATTGTCGTGGCTGCATCCGAGTGGCTCAGCTCTCCACTCAATGAGCGATGGATGCAGATGATGCGACTACCACCCTGAAAGACGATCCCTTAATTTTATTTATTTATTATTATTATTATCATATTTTAATTTTATTTATTTTATTTTAATAAATTTTTTGAAAAGTTTATGGTTTTTCTTTGAATAAAATAAAAACGTTGACGTAAAAAATTATAAACATACCATACAAATAAAACAAATAGCGGGGTAGAAGAAGTTCTCGCATAACTGTAATAATTCATTTTTTCTATACACTTTACAGTATGTAGTGTACCTAATGAAAGTTACATAATACATATTTTATTTTATTTTATAATTTAAGATATATAAAAATATAAGGAAAAACTTTCGATAAACTACTTTTTAGTAGTTTATCTAACGAGAGCTTGTTATTCAAAACCTTATACTAAATTTATAGTTAAGGTTAAGTATCTACATAAAATAAAAAACATATTAGAATTATGTAGAATATTAAGAATATTACATAAAAATATTTAAAAAAAAAAAAAAAAATAAAAAACAAATAACACGAAATCGTACAGAAAATAATATTTTCCAATTATTCAATACAGAAAGTTCCTTTCAGCCAACAAAGTTTTCAACATATGATATTTATTAACTGTACCAGACGTAATCTGGCACACAAACGAACTGTATGAGGCGGCTGATCCCAATCTACGGAGCGGGGCTGGGAGGGGAGGTAGCACTCCTACCGTTCCATCTACAAGGAGGAACGGTACTAGCGACAAGACCCTTATTGATGACTTTTGCGGGCCTTGTCCTTGAGCCTTGTCCTTGGCCTTGAGAGAGAAGGCGTCTAGTCGGGCAGGCAGTCGAATGCTAACTAACTCGGTTATGGTTTTCGCAAGCTATTTAAGGCAGTCTTCCACGTGCAGACCCCCCGTGTCCTGCGCATATTCGACAAGTCCTTCTCCCCGCAGCGCCGTACTGCTGACGTTTTTATTTGAGTTATTATTTCCCTGAGCGGTCGATGAAAACACGATTCTCACAAACCGCCCAGAATACATTAACAAATAGCAATATTTTACATATAACAAATGTGCCGCGTCAAAACATTCCGGGAGAGGCGGTGACGTCCGATACAATTAACTGTTTAGTTTTAATACATTTTTATTTTATTTCAGCAGGTAAGATATTTAAACAGCTAGAAATCATGTGATCTAAAGTTCTTTGTACATATTTGTTTGTACGCTTTTTACCCAAGCTAACTAATGTTAATTAAAAATACAACAAAAGATAATGAGACATTGTGTACATATTTCAAGTGTTCGAGTGTGTTACATAACATGATGTTATGATTTATGATGGATGTATTAATCCAAATATAATAATTTTGGTTTGGCCGTTGATGAATAAAATGTCCCAGATACGAGGATTACCATAAAATTATCACCATTGAATCATCTGTGGCCTCTGACGATAAAATACGTTCCAGAAATCGAGTTTTCTCCCACGCGGCCACAGATCGACAAAGGCCCAGCTTTCCGGTATGGTTGTTTCAGCATTTTTTGAATCCTTGTTTCCTCGATGACATTTTATGGTAGAATATAGTATTCAAATATTGTGTACACGCATAATACTTGTGATAAGTCATTTTAGTGGCTTTATAATTTTTGCAACGAAAATAAAGTTTTTAATCAACAAACTCTTACAAAATTTTTCTTTATCAAGAAACCATCCAACTGCAAAGTAACCATCTAACCGTTTCACTGTAGGATTATGCAAAGAGGATAGACCACCAAACAACTCGGTCTTGGCACATACTTCTTGCTTAATTCACATTCATGTATTGTCTTATACATATTATTCTGTTATTCTGACTCTTGACATGACCCGACTCAAGTAATTGGTTCAATTGATCGTGCCATGTCTTCCTTGGGCGTCACCGACTTTTTCTTCCATTCTCATTCATACACACTCTTTTTTAGTCTTGACTCTTGACATAACCCGAATCAATTAATTGGTTCACTTGATCGTGCCATGTCATTCTTGGGTGTCACCGACTTCTCCTACCATTCTCTGTCACCTTATAAACACTCCAATTAAATGTAGGTATAATGTCAGGAACTGAAAACGTGCTTTTTTCGGAATCAAAAGTAGTGGTCTAGAGGTGATTTTATATAAAAACGGTGCTGTATTAATCATCCATTTATTATTACTATTAATAAAGATTAATCACCGAAAATAGAATTGTTTATTTCATCCAATCTCAAAATTACTTTTAAATTGTCAATTTCTAGCGTATATGTGAAAAATAATATCAATATAATATAATGTAATCCGCGTCGTCTTTGGAACTCGGTTAAGACAGTTGTTGCCGATGTTCGTGCACAAAATACAACTGACATCGCTCCGGACATCTTTTCCAAAATCTTTCTCGAAAAAATTGAGTCCAAACGCGCCCTAACAATCGCCGCCCCACCGCCATCTTTTACAAAAAACAATGGCGGAACCTTATCTGCCTTCAAATCTACATCCCTCGAAGAAGTGAGGAAGTTTATACTCGCTTCACCGAACAAAATTCCCCAATAAATATTTCAGAAAGTGACATTACTCCGAAGACGTCTGTTAAATAACTCGGTGTCAATCTGGATGCAGACTTTTCCCTTAAAAGTCAAGTAAACAGCAGTAAATAGCAGCATAAAGGCAGTTCGGAGAAACTTGCCAAGAGAGGCAACTAAACTGCTTGTCAATTCGTACGTTGTGTCGTCGAGATTACTGCAACGGAATATATGCAAGTCTCCCAAATACCAAATTGACAAATTGCAATCAGTATTCAACGCTGCAGCAAGACTTATCACTGGCGTATCTAAATATTCGTAGCTACCGGTAGGTTGAAGGAACCAAAGCGCACACCTAATACTAAGTTCGGTGATCGTGCTTTCGGAGCGTCAGGACCTAAAGCCTGGAAAGAACTGCCGCATGACTTAAGAATTATCAGAGACTCGACAGAATTCAAAACTAAACTTAAAACACATCTTTTCAGACAATCGTATCCATAAATTGAAGAAATGCACTCGTAAATTGCTTAGCTTGGCTAGCCGGTTAGTATTTACCTAAAGTCATTAAATAAATGAATAAATTAAAAATTTACGCATCCGTGCGCAAATGCGTCCACAGCCCGCAACACTGTAAATAACCAAAGTGTAAAAAAAAAAATGTTAATATCTATTAAAAGCTTCTTACGCTTTTTAGGGTCATTTTATAGATATTTTCCAGTCTTAAAATATATTTTTTAAATATTTTCCAGTCTTAAAATATTTTTTTAAATATTTTCCAGTCCTAAAAATTACAAGTATTTTAATAAATACCAACTCTTCTTGTGCCACCAATCTTCTAATAAATGTAACATCGATAGAAAAGGAGCAACAAATAGCAACAGTAAAACCATCATCTCTATACTTTTTACTCTAAATTTTCTAATAAAACTGTGTTCATCTGAAGCGACCTGCCAGGTAAGTATGTTTTTCTGTATCTGTTTGTATATAATTAGTTAATAAATATTTGTACAGCGCCCTTGTGGTGATTTTTCACAAAAACGGCGCTATACTATATTTTATAGATATTTTCCAGTCTTAAAATATATTTTGTAAATATTTTCCAGTCTTAAAATATTTTTTTTAATATTTTCCAGTCCTAAAAATTACAAGTATTTTAATAAATACCAACTCTTCTTGTGCCACCAATCTTCTAATAAATGTAACATCGATAGAAAAGGAGCAACAAATAGCAACAGTAAAACCATCATCTCTATACTTTATACTCTAAATTTTCTAATAAAACTGTGTTCATCTGAAGCGACCTGCCAGGTAAGTATGTTTTTCTGTATCTGTTTGTATATAATTAGTTAATAAATATTTGTACAGCGCCCTTGTGGTGATTTTTCACAAAAACGGCGCTATACAAATCATCCAATTATTATTATTATTATTATTACCTACGCCTGTACGCGAGTACGGCCGTGGGCAGAACCGCGTTTCAACTTGGAACTTGCCTTAATACAGCGATACCGATATGGATAGGTATCTTGTATCTGTCAATATTGTATAACGATGAATACTTGTGATGATACTTGTATCGAATATATCAAGATCGGTCAATAACGCAAGTGTTAAATATCGATATACGATATACCGATACTGAATATCAGAAATCACGTATATCGCTTACATACTCGGAAAGCCTGGATCAGTGAACGCTAATATCTTTATATCAGATGTATGGCGGTATTATAATACGTATACCTGTTACGAATATATTAGGTTCAGGCTTCCCTTTGTTGAATATTTATCGTTTGTTCAAATTTACCCCATCTTAAATGAATTGATTGCCTATAGTTTTAATAGAGCATTGCTTTCAATAAGTTCATAGAAATTTATCTATCTATTTCCAGGTCTATTTGTCTACGTCTCGTTCTGTTTTGTTGTTGATTTGTCAACTGTTTGGTTCTTCAATTCTTTCACGAGTAATCGAGTGATTTAATCATGGCTGCACCAAATTCAACTGAAATAGTCGAAGAAGACGCGGCAGATCTGCAATTTCCTAAAGGTATGCTCCTTTCATTTATAAACATAGTCCGAACGACTTGTTCGTGTATCCGCTAACTTGAGGTTATGTTTTAGAGTTCGAGAATGCTGAAACATTGTTGATATCTGAAGTTCATATGCTATTGGAGCACAGGAAAGCTCAAAATGAATCAGCAGAAGACGAACAAGAATTTTCAGAAGTATTTATGAAGACTCTAACTTATACCAATCGCTTTAAACGGTTTAAGAATAAGGAGACTATTCAGAGTGTGAGAAAGTAAGTATCTTGTAAGTTTTTACATGTAATACACTCGCTGAGATGAGATGTTAGTATTAAATACAACACATTACATCGATATTTTTATGGAAAATTACAACAAAAAATTCTTAATACGCAGTTGTATAACCTTGGAAAACTCCCTTTGAAAATGACATTAGGTTACCAATGATTTTGATTCGAAATGATATCTTAGAAATCAGGACTCTTTGTAGTGTTTCTGTTATCAATTTTCAGTCTTTCTTTAGTAAATATCCAGAGGACTGCATCATTCTTAATACACATAAATTATTTTTTAAATTAAGTCGTATCACGTTAATAAGGAACTCCAGTTAATTTTTTATTATTAATGTTAACATCCTAACTTAATTTTCTGCTTATTTAATTTTTATTAAGTTCGTTTTCATGGTTAAAATAATTGTTAAAGTTTCAATTTTTTAAAGCCCACCAAAACGCACGAAATCTATGGCTTGTTAGGTGTGACGTCACACTAGCAGTCATATCAGCGATTCAATAGGCAGTTATCGATATTATATGGATTCCATACAAAACTTCGAGAACTTTATACTCAAATTTAATTGCTTTTAATTGAAGGAAATATTGTAGAATATCAGCGTCTCGTTACTATTGTAGGTGCATTGTACCAAAGTGCAAAAATACATTCATATCCGCAACTAATTAACAATTTATCAGCGTTCAAAGAAAGTCCTTTAATGCTTTAAATTATGTTTGAAAGGCTAATCAGAATCGCTTGCGTTAATAGCTTCCATCAGTGTTCTACGCATGAGTGAAAACTGACGCATGCGCATCTGTGAACTTGACAAACAGCCGGTGACAGCAGTAGACATAAATAGGTTGAATAAATTGAATAGTTTTGAAACATTGACGTAATGGCTTGAAATAAAAATAAATATATTATGCATTGTAAGAAATAATAGGTTTGAGGTATAATTAGAAATCCTCCGCTTCCAGAATAACTGAAGAAATAATCACCAAAGTGCCAATAACATTGTGTTGCGCTTAAGGATTAGATTATGACGTAGACAAATTCGTTAAAATTGGTATGAATTTTCTAGCAAAAACTTTCACATAGTCGCAATAAACAAACAATGATTTTACCGGCAAAATGAACACTCTAAACAGTGAAATTATAAGCTATAAGCATGGTAAAGAGCGGAAAAAAACTTTCTCTAGTTATAGTTGGGCTCAAAAATTGCATGTGTGACGTCAGAAGCAGTGGTACCAACAGAACGTGGTGTTTTGGTGGTACCGTTTTTAGTTCACTTTTATATAACGATTTATAAAATCTACGTATACAATATACAATGAAAGTTATATATTATTATACGAATATGTATTTTTAAACCCATTATATTTTTCACTGGAGTTCCTTATTACAATGAATAATAACTATTTCAGTCACCGGAGAAGAAAAATAATGCATTTTCATTCATACATTGGTAAATATATTTTTTTAAACCGAAACTAAGAACCTAAAAACCTATTTTATATGTAATTAATATATTATATTATATATAATCTAGGTTCTTAGTTAAGGTTAAAAAAAAAATTAAAGTAACGTGTAGGTTGGGCAGTCCTCTGGATATTTATCCCTGTTTTCTTTAAGATAATTATAACAAAACTCCTTGTTTAGAAATTAGTGAATATTTAATTAATATTTGTTGTGCACTTGTTTTCCAGCCTTCTAATGCAGAAAAAACTCCACAAGTTTGAAGTGGCCAGCATTGCCAACCTGTGCCCCGAGGCAGCGGAGGAAGCTAAGGCCCTGTTGCCCTCGCTGGAGGGGAGGTTCGAGGACGAGGAGCTGAGGATCATGCTGGATGATATCCAGACCAAGAAACGGATACAATATTAATATGTCTCAAACATAGGAATTTATCAATTTAAAGTGCAAAATATCACTACTGTAGGCAGTCCAAGCTTTTTTAAGTCTACTCACTAAGGGTAGAGTTTCGAGCACAGCGTCTATGGCGACAGTAACCAGTTATGCTGTGTTAGTGCTGCCGCGACAGAGCATCTATATTATGCACCATACATATACGGGAGATTATATGAACACAGATACTTACGCATTACGTATAAGCTCCCAAACATCTGTATAGTACATAATAACATCGCGGCGACACTAACGCAGTGTCATTGTCGCCATAGACGCTGTGCTCAGAACTCTACTTTAACCTCTGGAACGCCAGCATGTCTGATAGGTGATGCAAAAATTGTATCCGTTGAACGCCAGCGTGTCCGACTGGTAATGCAAAATACATACTTTCTTTTTATGGGATTTTCGACCTTAAATGTTCGTAGCTTACTAAATTAAACTATATTCGTTTGCCAACCAAATAATAAGTCAGGTAACAATTCTTGCTTTTCGTTTTTTGACACGCCGCTTGTCTGTAATTTAAAACATAATGACAACTGTCAAGTATTGCATCATTCCTTGACGCGCAGTTAGTTTTGGTTTTATTTTGTAAAATCTTCTAAAATGTAAGTAAATAAGTGTTTTTTTTTTTTATATATATTGTTTATACATTTATTTAATTTTATGGAAATATAATAAAACTTCAATATTTTCGCATTTAATTTACATACATATTATATATATTTATATCATTAGAGAGAATTTTTTTTTCTCTGAAAATAAGTAGCTGTTGTGGGGAAACTACTAATGATAGATATACAAATTTTTTATAAATATATATATACACATTATTTACCAAATATATATTAAAACATCATTATGCAAAACACTAGTAAGTTATTACGAAAATAGACTCAGCCGGTGCACGGCGGGCCGCACGAAGATTTACTCTCGACACACGACGGAATAAATACATCATAGAATCTCAGCGTTCCAAAGGTTAAAGGGTCCCATTTATTCTGCTGTAGCAAATACTGAACCAAAAAAAATTTATCGATCTTTATAACACTGTTTGGAAGACTATACTCGTACAATGCTCCAGGTTTCCTGTTCATTTGGAGCACTATTGTATATAAAATCCGTTAAATATGTTTTGGCTGTATAACCAGCCGGCAAGAATTTGTATTTCACTCAAAAACGGTCATCGCTCTCGGCGAGAGACGCCGCACATCCTCGTGTCCCGCGGATCTGACGTATCCTATAGTGTGGTTCCAATGAAATTATTGATGAATTCTCAGTTCCAGCATTTTTACCGAATAAGTTATCATTTGGGTTTTGAGCATTGAAGTGCGTAAACATGAAAAGGAAAATAACAAAAAAATATAGCATTATGCATCTACCGTGATTTATTCTATACAAAATTTTGCAATATGTACCTACATTCAGAATGGAAAATCAGAAAGATCCAATTTTTTTGTTGTTAATTTTACAAATAGCGAAACTAAATAGAAAGTTTTTTGATTTGATAATAAATATTTATGTTTAAAAAAATAAAACATACGATAATAAATTCTATTATTATTTAAAAAAAAAAATAAGCAATTCAAAAATAATATGTAAGTAAATTGACAAGCAATTCAAGACACCATATTTTAAAACTTTGTTTATTTCCGCCATTTTGGATATTGAATAATAATGTAAAAAAAACATTCTGTATAAATAATACTTATTCAAAATAAACATCACATGACAAATTTATTAAAAAATTATTTTTATAGTAAAATGGCAAGCGACATACATGGTGTCCGGAAGCTAGTGATGCAAGCAGAAAAATGGGGAATCTACGTCATATTTGGAATCGATTTTGTGTTATATCTTTTTTTGATTTGAGCTTTCGTTCCCGAATAAATCTATTGAATTTTTTTAGGATAATTTTGAGAAAAAAAGGTAGCTAGGGGGTTACTATTAACTGATGGTCATCTTTTAAAAAGTGTAGAGATGTCTGCTTTTGTTTATACTTTTAGTTGCCAAAAAATGGGACAACAGAAAAAAAACTAAATCTAAGTGTTTAAAAATGAATAAATATATGTTTTTTGAGTTCTCTATCCGATGTAGATTCCCCAGTTTCCCGCTTGTAACACTAGTTTTCGGACACCGTGTATTGAAGACACCATATTTTGACGCTTTATGCTCGCCTCTTGGATTTTGGATTGGGGCTTTTAACATTATATCTATTGATTCTGCTGCAATAATCTATGAAATAAATAATAGTCCAGTAATTAGAAACATCCGAGCTTCCATCAAATGGGGTAGTTATGGTTTTTTGGTATATTGTATAGGTGAAGGCCTAACGATAAATCCAATTTTTCAACGCCGTCAGATATCTGGACTCATAATTAGGCCTTTATCATATAAAAATCATTACTACCCCATTTGATGCAAGGCAGGATGTTTTAAATTACTGGACTATTATTTCGACGAGTTGCGCAAAACGATTATTTATAACTTTTCATATAATACATCATTAAACTCCTTGGCATTTTGTAATAAAACAATATCTAAGCGCTTCTATACTCTGTACATATAATATAGATCCATCGTAGCACTTGAGATTAAAAGACGACACGAATTTGAAGACGGAATCATTTGAAATTATAGATCATACCTAAATTATGTTTATCCGCAATTCAAAATCCAAGATGGCGTCATAAAGTCTCAATATATCACTGCCTTCTTGAAATGCAAAAGAGAAACCTGCTTGCAGATAAACATTTAAATGAATTTAAATTAGGGTCACAACATTCCCGCTTGTACCACAGGTTTCCGGACACCGTGTGTAAAAGGTAATGCAAGCATCTGTGCCGGGTATTAATGCGAGTCTATTATAAAGATTGGTTAATAATAAATAGCTCCGGTAATTACGGTTGAATCGGTCACCATAATAACCTCGATGCAGGAACATAATGTGTTTATATATATGTAGATTCAGCTTTAGAAAAACATTTCATTTGATTCTTTGCAGCGAAAATTAAACAACACGTAATTATAGCTAAATTATGATGTAAAAATTATAAGTACATATAGTAAAAAATCTGAAATACCACTGCTTCGTTCGGACTACCCTATACGGTATAAGGTACCTGCATTATTAAATATTGCTAATCTATGTTTTTCTTCAAAATATTACTTCCAAAAATGTTTTTGGTGTTTTGACTTGACCAAATAATTCATACAAAATGTTGTTAATCAGAGCGCCGCGAGGACACGTCTATCCACTGCCAGATCTCGGCATATACTACGAATTTGGCTTTGTAAATATGTGTCAGGCCGGTGATAAAATATGCAAATGCGAGCTCGTAAATTTATTAAAATATTATTGTTAACGGGTTAATTAAATAATACACACTTTGCACGGAGAACAGAAATAGTCTTTATTTTGGGTCTTATCAATTTACAAGTTAATTAGCAACAATATGACACTATAACAATTTAAAACAACACTTGATACTTCGGTCATAATAATATCTCCCTTGATTCATGTCACTCTGATTTAACCGCACAGCAATCAACCCCCAATGGGTTCTTGTGTCAGTCCTTGGCAAAGGATTACCGACGCTCTGGATTCACTGCCCATCAATCAACCACAGAGGGTTCTTGGGTCAGTCTTGGCAGAGGTGGGTGCAAAGGGGTACCTGGCTCTGGATTCACTGCCCATCAATCAACCACAGAGGGTTCTTGGGTCAGTCCTGGCAGAGGAGGGGGAAAGGGGTACCTAGCTCTGGATTCACTGCCCATCAATCAACCACAGAGGGTTCTTGGGTCAGTCCTGGCAGAGGAGGTTGGAGAGGCACGTTAGGCACCGGGAAGCAACTTGCTCTCTGGAGCTAAAACATGACCTTTTATAGGTCATCACAGCTGTGACATCCCTTCCATGGGGTCATATTTCTAAGCCTGAGCGGCGGGGGTGAAAATCTAGCCAATAATATCCCTCGTCCTAATTAGTAAGAGACGAAGCGATGAGGGAGTGAGAAAGTATTCGAGATCGAAGATAACGATTAATATGCACGGAAATATCCCTATTACTAAGATGGTTTGTTATACTATCCTTTTTTTAATTTAAAAAAATTCTAATTATTTACTAATATATAAGTAAAATAGGTGTGTACGTCCATAAATAAATAGACAGATTGAAGGAGTTTCGTACCAAAACACATGCTTGGAATTTTTTAACCAGGCCTAGCTAGATAATTTATTGATTTATAATATTGTATCATTAGATGATGTGAAATATTTGTGTTTTATATCAAAACATTCTTTTAAAAAATTTGCTCAACGACCAACAAAAGAACTTTAATACATAGAAATATATTTATACATTTTCAAAATTTGAAACTTACTATATTAAATAAATTACAATCTTTCGAAATCTATTTATGTTTTTTTGTGGAAAAGAGTCGATACGTCTAGAATTCGATTAAGAAATGACTGTTTTTCAGTTGTGTCTGGTTATATCGCCTTAATTGATTCATTTGAAATATTGTTTAATATCTTTTGAACCATTCTAAATATAAAGTTCACAATCAATATCTTGCTTGGACATAAGCCATGTGACATAAAAAAATATTTATACGAGGTGTGATCAAAAAATACGGTGAATGAATTTTTATAGCAACAACGGTTGGCGCTAGATCCATTTGAAGTAATATGTCTAATATCTTTTGAGATAGTCAGTGTCAAGTTTGAACAAGTTGTGACTTCTCAGTCGGCTTCCTAAGCCGGAAGAATGAGGTCATGTTTACCATGTTTGTCGCCCATCATGGATTTCGAGCAACGCGTTAATATTATGTTGAAAAAAGTGCCAAAGAAGCTCATGAAATGTTACAATCAGTGTATGGCGATAATGTGGTCACTTTGAAGACTGTTCACAAGTGGTATGAGCGATTTAAAATCAGAAATGACTGGTTGAAGAAAACGTGTGAAAAGTGGCAAAAATGGTTTGTTCAAACAGGCTAACTATTCGAGAGTTAACAGAAGAACTGAACATCTCATACGAGTCTGTGCACTGAGAGCTGTTGCAAATGAGACGAGTGAGTGCTAAATTTGTTCCAAGATGATGAAGAAAAGGAATATCGTGTGCCAGTTTTCACGGAATTGAAGGATCATCTTTAAGCAGATCCGGATTTCATGGCCAAAATTATAACTGGAGATGAAAGTTGGAAGAGAATGGAAAACGAGTGGCTCTCCTCGCCCTAAGAATTATGGTAAAAAAAAACTATAACTTTTAATTATCTACCAATATTGTATAGTACAAAAAATAAATGATTTTTGGTAAAGGTTTCGTAAAGAGAGCATTCATAATAACAAATTAATGAATACCTACTGTTGCGCCGACATGGTGCATAGTCGAGTAGCCAACTGATACACAGTTACTGTTGATATTTGTTTGGCCGGCGACTTACCCCCCAATCTAGCCCCTATCTATATTCGGTTCCCACTCGATTTGTGCGAAAGCGACGCAGCTAAAAATTCTCGTGAGTTTTACCTAGAATTTTTCGCTTACTAAATTCATATTTTGACACAAACGGAAACTCTTTTTAGTACAGATTTTTATTTTACTGTCTACTTTATCATATTCCTGAGGCAGAAGATTTTTAAAATAGCATATTTTTAAAATAACAAATATTTCTCCAAGTTACCTCCTAAAATTATGAATAAATCCTCATCTTTTGTGGCTTATATTTTCTAAATTAAAACAAAAATCAATAAAATACTTCTAATCCTTACTTGACATTTGCTATACACCCTGATTAAAAAAAGTTTTTCAGTTTGGGTGGGTATTTTGGCCTCAAATCCAAAATTAAGTTATGTATGAAACAGGCCGTAGAGCTGTTCATCTTAACGGGGAGAGGGACGTCGGAGTTATTATTTATTAATTCAAAATAATGATAATATTATTGTGCAATACGATAAACATGGTGTTTTTAAAGAGAAAAATATTTATTATGTTTTTTTTTTATTTACATGGGCTATATATACCAAAATAAAATCATAAATATTACATATTTCTGACCTTTCCTTGCATGTTT